>NW_025566440.1:0-25605 GCF_020424385.1 Procambarus clarkii
AAATATTATTAGATATAGCTAGTTTGTGTATTTGTGAATTGTGTTTTTTCTATAAATAAATGTAAAGTCTTTGTGAGTTTCTTACAGCTGTTTCTAAGTATTCGTGTTAAGTAAAACCAAACTATTTACATCTGATGAAGTCATACTGACACCTTATAGGACTTGTGGTGGTGATTACGACTTTCTGGCGAAGGGGATATGGGGGGAGGGGGCATGGGTGATTAATGGGGGTTTTTGCAATCGTAAAATGTAAGGAACACATGGTCTACATGGGTTGAAAACCCCTTGGAAATTTTCCCTACACCTTGGACATTTTCCCTACACCTTGGAAATTTTCCCTACACCTTGGAAATTTTTCCCTACACCTTGGAAATTTTCCCTACACCTTGGAAATTTTTCCCTTCACCTTGGAAATTGTTCCTACACATCTGAAATTGTCCCTACACCTTGGAAATTGTCCCTACACCTTAGAAATTGTCCCTACACCTTGGAAATTGTCCCTACACCTTAGAAATTGTCCCTACACCTTGGAAATTGTCCCTACACCTTAGAAATTGTCCCTACACCTTGGAAATTGTCCCTACACCTTAGAAATTGTCCCTACACCTTGGAAATTGTCCCTACACCTTGGAAATTGTCCCTACACCTTAGAAATTGTCCCTACACCTTGGAAATTGTCCCTACTCCTTAGAAATTTTCCCCTACACCTTAGAAATTTTCCTCTACACCTCTCTCTTTAGTGTCATATTGACACTAAAGGCCCGAAATCATCTCATAATAACCCCAAGAAGAACAATGTGAGAGAAGCGCTGCTCACACAACTCTGACCAAACCAATGTGCGTGCGTGCGCGCTCTCCTACCCTTACCCTGCATAAGGGTGGGCCAGAGCGGAGGAGGTTGTCGCCACCCACCTCGACCCACAGACAGAAAAGGAGTTACATATTTTTTGCTATCATTATTGCCAGAGTGTCGTGTGCCGGGAGGAGACGGCGACGGTGACTATTTACGTGATATAATGATCTTGGGCCTTGGTATTAGACCCGATTAGTCCGGATGGGAGCCATGGGGAGGGGGGGGGAGAGGAAAGGGATCTTAATATATCCAGAAACAGCTTTAGATTCGCCCAGCCTGCCTGTCATGGTGTCGTGGGGAGACAGTTTATGCTAAGAGAAATACTGTTGACTTTCATGGGAGGGGTGTTTATTGGGGGGAGGCTGAGGTGTTTGTCTTGTGCAGCGACCTTCATGTTAATGAATGGGAGGGAGAGAGAGGGAGGGGAGGGAGAGAGGGGGAGAGGGAAAGAGGGAGGGAGGAAGAGAGGGAAGGTTGGAGGGAGGGAAAGAGGGAGTGAAGGAAGATAGGAGAGAGGGAGAGTTAGGAAGAAATGGAGAGAGAGATGAACGGATAGGGATGGGGGGAGAGATGGAGGGGGGAGAGAGAGACGGAGGGGGAGAGAGAGAGAGAGGGAGGGAGAGGGGGAGAAAGAGAGAGGGAGGGAGAGGGGGAGAAAGAGAGAAGGAGGGAGAGGGGAGAGAGAGAGCCCATTCTCCCGTCTAGATATAACTTTGTTTATATACACCTTCCCCTCACCTTCAGTGCTGAAGGTGAGGGGGAAGGTTAAGCTCAGTTATTAGGTAATGAAGGTACTTGTACAAGCTCAGGTTATAGTCACATCACAAATATTGTATAACTGATACATTACATAGTCAGTCTTGGCTACAAGTCCAATATATCATCAAGTGTTCCAGTATTCATATAGTATATACAGAGTTGAGCATACCTCAGCCCAGGAGGGCGAAAGTCCTGATCGTGAGAAATAGAAAATAAAATTTTCCTCATAGAAACGCTCTATTAGGAGGAGGGGTTAGAGAAAATGGAGATTGGCTACAAGATAATTCGCCGAATTGAGGGCACATTGTACAAAAGGCTAGATTAAGGGAACTAAATTTAACGACATTAGAAGAAAGGAATAGAGAGGACATGACTCAGACATATAAAATCTAACATATATATGTCTAATCTCAGCCTTGTAAAAGTTAGAGGGGAATCTAACTTTATGAAAAAGGGAAACAGAATGTTGCAAGTTGAGCGGTAGCATAACCAGAGGACATGCATGGAAGCTAGACACACACCTGTGAGTCACAGGTGTACGAGGAAACACTTGTATTTAGCGTAAAGACAATGAACCAAAGGGAGTCATTGAATTAGACGGGTGACAGCAGGAAATCCATCCTTGCAAACACACAACATAACTGTCCCTATTTTCCGGCATGTTACAACTTGTAATAAAGTTGTTACATCTAGTTATAACGTTTTTATCACGTATTAGAACGGTGTTACAACTTGTTAGGTATTGTTAAAACGTGTTGGAACGTTATGGCAACGTCGTAGTTACGTCGTGTGTTTGACGGGATCAGATTAGGTGGTGTGGACTGGAGCAGGTAAGTGGTGGTAGGTGAGTACCGCCACTACAGGGGAAGACACCTGTAAACTGACTCATTATGATGCGCTCTGCATGTCAAACCAGTTTGTTTACTGTTTGTGGTTGTGACTGGTTTATTACTTATAAAAAGTGGTTGACCCCCAAGATGCTTGACCTTGCTCTTGACTGGTCGTGATCTCAGAGAACTGCCTCATGCCAATCACCAGTTTTCAGGTGTTGTTGCAAGGCTTTGTGTTCTTCTTCACGTCTGAGGGAGTTTTCTTGTACAATTGACTTACGTAACACAACTTGTGCCAAATATGTAACACAGTTTTTTTTTTAATTTATGTAACACAACTCTCTTGTGTAAACTTGAATACAACTTATGTAAACTTGTGTAACTCAACTTGTGTCAATTTATGTGACACAACTTTTTAATGTAGTTGACCGTTACAATCTCTTGGTTATTTTCCGTATTACTGCTGAGAAATATTATGTACGATTTGTTTACTTAGGAAGTTAACTGACGCGGAACTGGTACTGTCCTCCAGTAATGATAACCACCTTCCTGTAACGACTAGACAAAAAGACCTGGAAATGGACATTTTGAAACCCAAAACCTAACTCCAGAGGTTGTTATAAATAGGATAACGACAGCAGCATTCTGTACACCAGCAAAATTGAGAACATTATTCAGGAACCTAAATAAGGAGACATTTAGATCTCCTTTAGGCTTGAAGAGAGACTGAAGGAACTAAACCTGACCACGCTAGAAAACAGGAGACGGGGGAAATGATAGACATAAAATACTTATGGGGATAAAATACAGTGGCAAGAGATGAAATGTTGACAATTAATACCAATAGAACAAACGATGCAATGCGAGTCGTAACGGGAGCTCCCAGATGGACACAAATATTAAGCTTCAAACAAGAAACTAACATCGGTTAAAATAAGTATAAAAGGGATTGCTGCCTGCATGCTGACCAAGATATTGACTAGCCCGAGAATCAGTTCAACGAAAGATAACATCAACGGGCCACTAACCCGGGACAGAAGAGCTTCCAATAGCAACAGGTGGACCCACTGTGCAGTAAAAACAATTTTGAGATCACAAATACAGTCACTGAGAGGGAGGTATCGACGAAATACAAGCAGACTTCGTCATGCAAGCCCCATGGCAGTCTCTGCCAGCAGACGTGAAGATTATGGCTTTTGAAGGGAAAAAAAAGAATTACACTAATCCGCATCTGCTACGCATCATTGCACACATGAATATAGAAGCAAACTTGGTATCTGACAACTTAACATAGACGGATCAGTAGACCAGTAGAGACAAGAATCCGGAGCTGCAGTTAAGGCAGGAAATTATGTAGAGACTCAAACAGGTGTTCAACTTTACAATCAGATAACCATTCAAAAGACTATGGAACATGCTCTTACTGAACACTGACAACATGTTATCATACATTCAGATAAGAGAACTGCCACTGAAACCTTGCAACAAGAACACATACGAGACACCATCCATCTGACCATAAATGCCTTAGCATTAATGTAAACACTCAGACGTCAAGATTGTCAGATATCAACTGCGTGCCAAGTCAGTTTAGGAATACTAGGGAATGACATTGTAGATGAAGCTGGAAAACTTACAACTAAGAGAAGAAATTAAGACATTGACATACCACAGAGTCTAGCATAGCTTAAGCATATATTTAGAGATAGAGCAATGCAGGAGATGTACAGTGACCACAACACAGCAATTGCAACCTCAGGATCTGCCGGGTGGTACAAGAATTCATCCAACTACGAACCACTTTATTTTGATGGAGAGCAATAGAAAAACAGAAATACACTTGCATCTCCTGAGGCTTGGCTACCCATGTGCATGATAAATAGGCTTACAAGTTCCAGAAGATGAGAGGAAATGCCAGTGAAGAGATGACCGACAGACCACTGGAACATTATCTAACACAGTGCACAGTTAAACAATCAAATAAGATTCAGCCGAGATTTAAGAGAGCAGAAGTAGTTATTAAACACATTAGAGATAATCATACTGAAGCGAACATTCGAGTCATAAATACTCATACTCCACCTAAGTATGACAAATGAGTAACACTTAGTGGGCCAGCCAGAGGCTGAGGGCCCGCGCAGGAATATCCCTGAAAAAGACAAAAAAATCATAGATGGGTGCTTCGGTCCGCCCTGGATCATTATCAAGCGGTACTCTTCAGCTACTTTATTGTGACTCATCGTCTGTATATGGAAGCTTGACTCAGATGAGTCATAGAGCTGTTAGACAGTTTTATTTCAGCATTGGAGTTTTGGGAAAATGAAGTGATCTAAAAGAGCGTCTGAAGCTTGAAGCTGGTACTTCAAGCTGCATACAGCCTTGAAGTACGAGCTTCAAGTCTGTACATGCAAACTCCATAAAATTCATAATTTTAAAATTAGATATTACAGGGGAAAAGGTCAAGGGTCAGTTCATTAGGCAACCGGTGGCTAGAATTGCGAGATCTAAGAGCAAATGCTCGATCCTATAGGCACAAATCTGTGCACGCACGCACGCGCGCGCGCGCACACACACACACACACACACACACACACACACACACACACACACACACACACACACACACACACACACACACACACACACACACACACACACACATGGACAGTCTTCGGGGATCGTAGTCCTAAGTGAACGGATTCGAATCCCTGTCGAGGCAGAAACAAATGAGGTTTCTTTCACATGAACCCCTTCGCTCATCTAGTACTAAATGGGTACCTGGGAGCTAGCTGCCATGTACTGCATCCTGTGTGTGTGTGTGTGTGTGTGTGTGTGTGTGTGTGTGTGTGTGTGTGTGTGTGTGTGTGTGAAATAGTAGATATGATAAAGGAAAAAATAGGTCGGGTCTCAGAACATTAGACAATGTAATGCCTTAGCTCTTTCCCTCCCTCCTTGCAACTCAGCCAAGGGGGACCCCAATACAAACGTTCCAGGGCCCCCAACTTAGGCCCTATACCGCCCTCGTGTAGGCTTTCCAGTCTTCACCACGACTGTGCAACACAGTTGAGCACCAACACATGTATAATGGTGTACTGGTCACTTCACACAATAATGGCATTAGAACTTACAACTGGATGATAACGGGGCATTAAGATAGTCACCGGGTCATTGGGGCGGCTCTGTATACCCCTCCTCGCTTACCACGACTGAATAGAATGTTTGTAAATGTTTGTGAATAGAATGTGAATAGAATGTTTGTGAATTTGTTCATTTGATGCATCACGTTATTGTGATCTCTGTGTGTGTAGAATGTTTGTGTTTGTTTACAAGCCATGTGGCTCGTTTATATAAACTGTCGTTTATCAAGACTGTCGTTTTTTTCAAGACTGTCGTTTGTCAAGACTGTCGTTTGTCAAGACTGTCGCTTGTCAAGACTGTCGTTTGTCAAGACTGTCGCTTGTCAAGACTGTCGTTTGTCAAGACTGTCGCTTGTCAAGACTGTCGTTTGTCAAGACTGTCGCTTGTCAAGACTGTCGCTTGTCAAGACTGTCGCTTGTCAAGACTGTCGCTTGTCAAGACTGTCGTTTGTCAAGACTGTCGCTTGTCAAGACTGTCGTTTGTCAAGACTGTCGCTTGTCAAGACTGTCGCTTGTCAAGACTGTCGCTTGTCAAGACTGTCGCTTGTCAAGACTGTCGCTTGTCAAGACTGTCGCTTGTCAAGACTGTCGTTTGTCAAGACTGTCGTTTGTCAAGACTGTCGTTTGTCAAGACTGTCGTTTGTCAAGACTGTCGTTTGTCAAGACTGTCGTTTGTCAAGACTGTCGTTTGTCAAGACTGTCGTTTGTCAAGACTGTCGTTTGTCAAGACTGTCGTTTATCAAGACTAATATTGTATCAAACTTAGCTTAACTAACTTTGGAAGTTCAGTTCTGAACCCCCTGTATAGGTCTTTATAACTTTTCCACTACCGCCCGCAGGATGGGTATGGCGTGTGTAATAATGGGTTACCAGTAACTTACTATATGTATCCTTTCATGGAGTGTGATGTCAACACGCCACTTTGGGCCTCAACAGGTCTCTGGAACTGGTCTACTGTACGGTGTAGCGCGCTCATCATGAGACAACTCTCGAGAGTCACAGTCCACGACCCCGGGTTCGATTCCCGGCTGAAGCAGAATCAAATGGTACCTGGGATTTAGCTGCTGCAGACTACATCTTACGAACATTCAGTAGTTGTGCTAGTGGATATAAAAATAGGTCGAAGGGTTATTACTTTAGACAGTAGGTTGTTGAAAAGGCAGCGTTCAAAGGCTAAAAGCTTGATATCCTGTAGGCCTAAATATGTGATGTGTACTGAGATAGCCTCGACCGTTTGAAGGCTGAGCTGTGTATCGTGTGTTGTTGTGTATACAAGGACGAGGAATGGTTCCCCCATGCCCACGCATGGGGCATGGGGGAACCATTATTGCAAGGACATTCATTCTTGCAGTTTCTTGTCATATTTCATGTTGTAGCTGATTATTGAGTTTGCATCGACGATCTCCTCCTGTAGACCGGTCCATACTCTTTCAACTCTTATGATGAAGAGTTTTTCCAGATATTCCTTTGGCTCATCCAGGTCTCCAGCCTCTACTTGTGTCCTCAGCTCCTGCTGGTCCTCACTTAGGGTAACAAAAACACATACAGTACGTGTCATTTTCCTTTTGATCTTGTACGTTATCATATCCCTCCCCCTACATTTGCCTTTTCTCCAAGATGGTGAGTTTGAGCTCCTTCAGCCTCTTACTCCTTACGAGATATCTCAGCTCAGGAAAGTCTAGTCACGTATCCTGTAATTTCTATATTTTCTTTTATGCATTTTGAAGTGGTGAGTTCATGCCGGAGCTGCATTCTCAAGAACTAGTCTTGCGTAAGATGTGTCTAGCATTCTGAAGGCCAGTTTGTCTAGGTTTCAGAAGGCTAATCTGATACTTGCCAGTTTGACACATGAAATGTACAGTTACGCCACAGTCCGCCGCCCTCACTAAGCAGTCCAAAGACTGGTGTGATGAACAGTCTAGAGTTATTTGTATACACGAAGTTTTTCATACATTTAATTCAAGTTAGTGACTGTAGAGAAATAGACAAGTAGAAAGTTATAAGAGGAGGAATATAATAGTGGGTGAATAATCGAATGGAACATGAGACAGGATAATTTAGTTTGTAATTAGTTTAAGTGTGAGAAGTATAATTAGAGAAGTTAGCTGCGTCGTAAATGTGTGTGATGACCGTTATCAGATTAGAAGAGATGGAGAGGCACGCACGTTCACGCGCGCGCGCGCACACATCCACACACATATACTTGCACATACTCACATGTATGCACTCACATGTGCACATGCCCGTGTACACGCTCGCACGCACACATGCATTTACACACACACACACACACACACACACACACACACACACACACACACACACACACACACACACACACACACACACACCGGTGTGGCGCCGGTGGCTGTGTGGATAGCAAGCTGGACCCGTGATCCTGTGGCCCGGGTTCGATTCCCGGCGCCGGCGAGAAACGACGGGCAGAATTTCTTTCATCCTGATGTCCCTGTTACCTAGCAGTAAATAGGTACCTGGGAGTTAGTCAGCTGTCACGGGCTTCTTCCTGGGTGTGTGTGTGTGTGTGTGGAAAAAAAATAGTAGTTAGTAACAGTTGATTGGCAGTTGGGAGGCGGGTCGAAAGAGCAGAGCTCAACCCCCGCAAGCACAACTAGGTGAATACACAGGAATGTGCATTCAGGTACATTCTTATGTTGGTTCCCTTAGTTCTTAGTTGGTTATTCTGCGGTGTGACAACCCCCATTCCCTTTCCAAAGGTGTATGAAAGCTTTGGAATACATTACCTATATAATCTAGGAAAGGCAATTTACATTCACTTTCCATTTTGTAAATGAAACTTAGCATGGAACTTCGCTCGCATACTTCCTTAAGCTGCATCAAGCACTTGAAGTTAGGTACCTGCAGGAATTTGTCATCAACATACCTACAGGAGACGTTAGGTTTTAAGTCCGTGTCAACAATATATCCTTCAGGAAGCTAGGCAGAGACGTCTTCAGAATGCAAGACGCATTCTACGCATAACCAGCTCTTGAATATACATCACAGCACGACTGGATTTGTCCCACAGCAGAGCGACCTCAAACTTACCAAGGTTGTAGGAAAGGAAAGCAAGGACGATATTACAACCTTCAAGATACTATGCAGACGGGAGCTGTGCATGCGACGGGAGGTCTACAATCCCGCGCCTGCACAACCTAGCCTTAACGTGTTTATGACGTATTACAACGTTGTTACAACTTGCTATATTGGTTGTAATAACTGGTTAGGAGATGTTAAAACTTGTTCGAACGTTGTAGCAACGTCGTAGTTTCGGTGTGTGTTTGGCGGGTGCAGTAAGTAAACCTCGGGATACCCGAGTAAGATTTCTAGCGGTACATCATTTTGAATGAAATATTTTCACATTTCTTAACCATCTGATCGAGGGTATACTAACCCTAGGTTAGTGGTTAGTTTCATTCACCTCTTTCCTGGTCCCTATTTTATGTCTGTGCCATGTGTTCACCTGCTCTACATAGTCACTGGAGCCTATACTGGAATCCGAAAGTTAGTTTACTCAACACCTACTTTACCCTCGAGTCTTCCCCTTAGGTGCAGGCGATGAGTCACAATAACGTGGCTGAAGTATGTTGACCAGACCACACACTAGAAGGTGAAGGGACGACGACGTTTCGGTCCGTCCTGGACCATTCTCACAATCGACTTGAGAATGGTCCAGGACGGACCGAAACGTCGTCGTCCCTTCAACTTCTAGTGTGTGGTCTGGTCAACTTCCCCTTAGGTATTATAGCGGTGTAAATTTTGTGTTTACACACACCTCTACTTAAGGAACATACGATCTCCAGAGTACTTACTCGGTTTCTACTCAGTCTTCACTCTGGTTCTGTTTGGTTTCTTAATCTTGGCGTCCGTGTGAGTGCTCCAGTATACCGGGGTGGTGTTGCGGTATTATTCTACTCACGATGTCTTGTTATTGGTGGTGGACACGGGGGGGGGGGGGGTAGAGAGGCCCCAAGTGTGTAGAGAGGGGTGAGGCAGGCAGGCAGGCAGGCAGGCAGGCAGGCAGGCAGGCAGGCAGGCAGGCAGGCAGGCAGGCAAGCAGGCAGGCAGGCAGGCAGGCAGGCAGGCAGGCAGGCAAGCAGGCAGACAGACAGGCAGTGGCAGAAGGCTGAAAGAAAAGGATGGTTGGGAGGCAGTAGCTAGGGAAGGGCAGTAGCGCACGTTGGCATTAAGGAAGGCAAGTTACCTGAGGAAGACAGGTAGGATGGCAGACAGGTATGCGTAAACACACACACACACACACACACACACACACACACACACACACACACACACACACACACACACACACACACACACACACACCACACACACACACCACACACACGGCCGTCCTTGCAGATACAGCATCCTACTATTATTATAAGGCGGCGTGCATCTCCATTGCAAATATACAACAGTGCGCGTGTGCGTGCGGGCGGCCGTGCGCCCTAACGGATCAGAGACGACAGGAAAGTGAGGTCGTACATGTTGGTTATGATTGAACTATTCTGACCTTCGAATTCTTTGTCGAATCTTAAAGGTATGGCTGGAGGTGGCTTCCCCAACGTCTTCTTCAGAATATTCCTCTTGCTGACCCCCTGAACAGTTTGTTGATTGTTGCCGACGAAGGCGGCTAGTTTATTGTGCACCCCATACTCATCCTGTGAGCGTTAGCGCAAAAGCGTTACAGAGGGCACAAAAGGTCTTTATCAGACCTCATCTTAGATTATTTCGTAAACATTCCCTGAACAGTGCACGCGTGTATCCTTACGTGCAGGCGATGAGTCACAATAACGTGGCTAAAGTATGTTGACCAGACCACACACTAGAAGGTGAAGGAACGACGACGTTTCGGTCCGTCCTGGACCATTCTCAAGTCGATTGTGAGAATCCTCACGTCGTTCCTTACGTCTCTTTCACTCTACTCTATTTCCAGCTGTATTCCGTCTCGCCTCTACTCTCTCTCAGCTTAAAGAGGCTGTTCTTGATCATCATGTCTAGTCCCCTTAGTATCTTGTATGGCGTGAGTATATTCCCTCTTTCGTCTTTTCTTTAGGGAAATGAGGTCCAACTCCTTTAACATATCCATATAGCTTATCCTCTTAACTCTCATCCTAATCTTGATGCAATTAATTGGTCTTTTATCAGTTTTTTATTTATAGTTCACAAGATGTGGCTTCCAGGCCGGTGCTGCATATTCTGACATGGGTCTAATTAAAGATGTGTAAATTGCCTAGAAAGAGACTTGATTTAGGTTTCTAATATTTGTCAGCGTCTCATATGCTGCCGATGTTGCCCTCTTTGTGTGCCCCTGGAGATAGTATTGGAATTATATACAATCCAAATCCTTTCATCTCTCCGACTCGTGTAGTTGGGTTCCCATTATGACGTAGATATCTCCTGGGTTCCTGTCTCCCAGTCCCATCTTCATTACCTTGCACTTGTTTGGATTTAATTTTTGCAACCACTTGTTTGCCCTCTCCAGGAGTTTGTCAAGGTCGTCCTGTAATTTCCTGCAGTTTTTTTGTTTTTGTTTTTTATACATTCCTGGTTAGGTTGACGTCATTGGGCAACATTGATATGTAGGTGCTCGCTCGATGTGTAGGTCGTTCACATATATTAGGAAGAGCAGTGATGGCAGAACCTTGCCTTAGGGGGGGGGGAGGGGGGACGGGACTGTACTTGTTGTACTCTTCCACTCGACACCTCCTCTCTGACTGTAATGCTCTGTTTTCCGTCTGTTAGGTATTCCCTTAGCCAATTCATCGTCTTACTAGTGACCCCAGCTTTCTTCTCCATCTTGTCCATCTGCCTTTTTTGAGGAACAAAACTGCTCTGTTGTGGGTTGCGTTCTGAGGAAGGTTAGTAGTTGGTCCAAGGGTCACCTCCATAAACCTAAGTCGAGGCTGCCTGTCCCCGACAACGGTAGATATGTCTACTGGTGACTAGTTGCTCTTAATGTGGATGCCAAGATCTATCCCGTTTTCTTTATCATGGTCAAGGGAGACTTGCTTAAATATTGTGCCTATTTGTTTATATAGACTTTAGTTTCTGCAATGGATACTGTGGTGTATGTTGGAGTTTGTGTGACTGGAGGCTCTGTCATTCCATGTATTTTCTCCGTTCTCGGTTGGAATTTATTTTAAATATTAATCTTGTTCGCTTTTTTTAAAATATATTTTAATTCACAAATAAACAGACATTTTAATTTAATTATTTTCAGCAAAATTACGGTATGTTTTTGCTCTCTCTGAATTATATATAACATGTAACGCTACTTTTAACTTATACGAACTCGTTTTGCAAGTAATCTAAAATGATAGGTATTTATTGGTAATGTTTCCTATAACTTACATGAAACACGCAGGCAAATATATAAATTATACTTGTAGACGCCAAACAGGCACTGTAATGTATTCAGTAATACATCAGTGGATGCATGGCCTGTAGTCTGATCGAACTCACTTGGAACAAACAGCTTATGTAACAAGAATCTAACTTAGAATTTATATTGCTTGTTAGCAAGTCATTCTTTTGTGATTATATCTTATTATGTTTATTTTTTCAACTGTTTATTTATTGACGTCTCTCCTTTGAGTCTCTCTCTCTCTCTCTCTCTCTCTCTCTCTCTCTCTCTCTCTCTCTCTCTCTCTCTCTCTCTCTCTCTCTCTCTCTCTCTCTCTCTCTCTCTCTCTCTCTCTCTCTCTCTCTCAGCCAGGCAGAGTTAGCCTCTTGCTTGGTGTAATAAATATATAGATAACTTGCACAGCTCCAAGATGTTGATGATGACAGGAGAGACACAGACAGATAATCATCCGGACATATAAAGAAATCGTTTCGGATAAAAAGAAGAGAAATAGACAGTTAGCCCAACATAATCCTGAGTTTTTCTTCAGGCTAAGAAGGTGGGGAGAAGCTGGGCTGTGTGGGGATGTGGGAAGGGGCTGGTTTGTGTGTGGGGGGTGTGGGGAGGGGCTGGGTTGTATGTGGGGTGTGTGGGGAAGAGTATGGAGACAAGCGCTGACTCACACTCAAATCAGGTTGAGATCCTATCATGGCGGAACTTCCTCTTAGCTCGGCTCCAGCCTCGGGGACGCTGGTAATTGTTGCTAGCGAGGAGTGTGGCCAGCGCGTGTCTCTCCACCGGCCGTCTCCCGCCACCAGATGGTCGAGGTGCTGCGGGAGGTTGGGTGGCTGCTTCTCCATGTTTATATCCATCAGCTGGTTCTGTGTATGCTCCAGCTGGTTCTGTGTATACGCCAGCTGGTTCTGTGTATGCTCCAGCTGGTTCTGTGTATGCTCCAGCTGGTTCTGTGTATGCTCCAGCTGGTTCTGTGTATGCTCCAGCTGGTTCTGTGTATGCTCCAGCTGGTTCTATTACATTTCATCTGGTTCTGCACATGAACTGATTTTTGCAAATTTCCTAGTAGCTTCTAAATTTCAACGAGTTCGTTCAATGTCGAGACACCTCGTCGGTTTTAGCAAACGCTATGCATCTACCAGCGAGTTCTACCCATCTACCGCCTAAAGTGACGCGTGTCTACTGCTTCTGTATCGAGACAATTAGGTTTCTTGTAAATATTTTGTTAGTTAGCATGAGTTTTTGTTTTAGTGATACAGCTCTCTTGACCTTAAGGTTCAGTGAGTACATTGATCTTGAGGTTTATCCACGTTCTATGTTTTTTGTCACTACAAATCTTCGTTTTTTTAAAAACCTAGAGAACTTAGGTTTTTCAAAGGCGAGAAATATCTCAAATATTTGTACTTCGATCTGTGAGTTCGACACATTTTATGCGTGTGGTTCTTTTAAGTCTGCTCTGTGTATCCTGGCTCGTAGCTCTTGCGTGTGTCTCCCTGGTTCCTGCTACACCTGCCTGCCTGCCTCCACCTGCCTGCCTGTCTGCCGTGTGTTGTTGTAGCCAGCTTCTGGTGTGTCATAGCCAGCTTCTGGTGTGTTGAGGTCTCTGGCCAATGGGGGGGGGGGGGAGGGGGGTTCAAACAAGGACTTGTAGCGTGTGTGAGAATATAACTGAATTTACATGCTTTAAGCCGTATATGGCAGAGTAATTGAAGACGAAGTCCTCTTAGGCGCCGAGAAGAATGGTTAGTGCATTGTGAGTTTTAGGAGAGGGGGTCACTCGAGATACTCTCTCTCTCCCCTCTCTCTCTCCACCCCCTCTCTTCCCTCCCCCCCCCCCCCCCTCCCTCTCTCCCCCTCTCCCTCCCCCCTCTCTCTCCTCTCCTTCTCCCCTCTTTCTCTCTCTTGTCTCTCTCTTTCTCTCTCTATTCTCTCTCTCTCTCGTCTCTCTCTTCTCTCTCTCTCTCACTCTCTCCTCTCTCTCTCTCTCTCTCTCTCTCTCTCTCTCCCTCTCTCCCTCTCTCTCCTCTATCCCTCCCCCCCCTCCCCCTCTCCCTCTCCCTCCCTCTCTCCCTCTCCCTCTCTCTCCCTCTCCCTCTCTCCTCCCTCTCCCTCCCTCTCCCTCTCTCTCTCCGTCTCGGCGTGAGCCTCGCCTCACTCCGGTCAGGAAAACGCCCAGAATCCGTCATAGAAATAAGCGACCAGAAAACTGTTTTAATGAAACTAACAGGAAAGGAAGATAATACAAATAAGATAACTGTGATGAATGGTTGGCTTAAAGGAAAAACTGTGAATAATGGGGAGCAGAGGAGGAAAATAGCCAAAACTGGAGCTAACGAAGCAGACGGTGTATTATCTTACTGGGTGCAAAAATGGGTAATAAATATTGTTGTGTGTCTAGGGGGGTAATGGGTACTGGAGCTGCATTCACTTGTTACGAAAAAATTTTCCTAGAAGTGAGCTTCAGATGCTTTACAGCTTGTTAAACCTGATAAGTCTGTTTTAAACTTAAATGTTACAGTTATAGGTTACAATGGTGGAGCTCAAAATAATAGTAACTAGCAGTGCGTGTGTGTTGTGTGTTGTATATTATATATATATATATATTATATATATATATATATATATATATATATATATATATATATATATTATATATATATATATATATATATATATATACACACACACACTGCCTTATATATAGAACTTACTTGTGATTATTTTTAGCAACGTTAATTGATTGTTTAATATAACGGAGGAAGGAAGCACAATCGTCGATGCTCTGTGCTCAATCTGAGTCCTCGTGTAGCTGAGCCCTTGTAAGGTATTTTACAGGCTGAAGATGCGTGAGCCTTATATATCAAGCTGGAACAATGCAGAATTTCTGTAAACAAATGAACAAATCCACAAGGGCCGTGAAGAGGATTCGAACCTGCGTCCGGGAGCATCCCAGACACTGCCTTAATCGACTGAGCTACGACAGGGTAAAAAAGAATCCTCATCACGGCCCTTGTGGATTTGTTCATTTGATGCATCACGTTAGTGTGATCTCTGTGTGTAGTGTAGTGTTAGAATTTCTGTCTTTTCGCTGTGGATCGCTTGAAGAGGATTTTGTTGTGGTTGTGTACATTGAGTTATCACTGATCGTTGAGTTAATATATATAGCGATTGGTCACTGCAAAAGGAAAAATTGCTTACTCGAAGCAAATAACTCTGAGAGGACGAATCAAAACGACTTTTGAATTCAAAATCAAGTTCCGCGGACCGTTCTTGATTTATAATCAAAGAAAGGGAAAAGTGCAAGGAAGTTCTATTTCACAAGAATGAAATAGAATAATAATAATAATAATAAAAAGGTTAGCGAAACAATTAGGTGTTGGATGGACGGATTACAAATTGTATTTTTTGAACTGAAGTTTGTGTATTGTATGATCAAGTTTAAAAGTGGTTGAAAATAGGAACTAATGAAGTTAATATAGAAGAGGTTGAGAGAAACATATAGGCAGAGAGAGAGACACATACACACGTTGAGAGAAAGTGAGTGGCAGATACAGACGGAGATACAGACAATCAGATAAGAGATATAGAAGAGGTTTGTTGACATACGATGGAATACCGCATTATATATATATATATATATATATATATATATATATATATATATATATATATATATATATATAATATATATATATATAATAATATATAATGTGAACGACAAACCGAGAAAGCACTTTGTGTATGTAATGCAATTCTAAATAATTACTGTTATCAGAAATAATGACTCATATTTTAAAGTAATTTTGTTGTTATTGCAGAGATATTAAATGACATATTAAAGTCATATATTAGTGTTAGGCAGATGGCCTGTGACGAGACTGCCTGACGATAACGGCTCTAAGTGGCAGCCCACTCTGTTATTTAGCCCCTGATCACTGTTATTCTTTCCCGTTGTATCTTATCTCCTCTCTTTATTGCCCTTTGATTATACCCTCTTGGCTTCATTATATCCTTTGACGGTTCTTGTGGAGACTCTACCTGGTCGATGGGGTTCTGGGAGTTCTTCTACTCCCCAAGCCCGGGCCGAGGCCAGGCTTGACTTGGGAGAGTTTGGTCCACTAGGTTGTTGCTTGGAGCGGCCCGCAGGCCCACATACCCACCACAGCCCGGTTGGTCCGGCACTTCTTGGAGAAAATGATCTAGTTTCTCTTGAAGATGTCCACGGTTGTTCTGGCAATATTTCTTATCCTCGCTGGGAGGGTGTTGAACAACCGTGGACCTCCGATGTTTATACAGTGTTCTCTGATTGTGCCTATGGCACCTCTGCTCTTCACTGGTTCTATTCTGCATTTTCTTCCATATCGTTCACTCCAGTATGTTGTTATTTTATTGGGTAGATTTGGGACCTGGCCCTTCAGTATCTTCCACGTGTATATTATTTGATATCTCAATCGTCTCCTTTCTGGTGAGTACATTTGGAGAGCTTAGAGACGATTCCCAATAGTTTAGGTGCTTTATTGCGTCTATGTGTGCCGTATATGTTCTCTGTATCCCTCTATTTCAGCAATCTCTCCTGTTTTGAAGGGGAAAGTGAGTACTGAAACAGTACTCAAGACGGGATAGCTCAAGTGATTTGAAGAGTACAGCCATTGTGATGGGATCCCTGGATTTAAAAGTACTTGTAATCCACTCGATCATTTTTCTGGCTGACGCAATATTTGCTTGGTTATGCTCCCTAAACGTTAGGTCGTCAGACATCATTATTCCCAAATCCTTTACATGTTGCTTTCCATCTATGGGCAAATTCGATTGTGTTTTGTACCCTGTATTATGTTTAAGGTCCTCATTTTTACCGTACCTGAGTACCTGGAATTTATCACTCTTAATCATATTATTTTCTGTTGCCCAGTCAAAAACTTTATTAATATTTGCTTGAAGTTTTTCAATGCCTTCAGCCGAGGTAATTTTCATGCTGATTTTTGTGTCATTTGCAAAGGATGACATGAAGCTGTGACTTGTATTTAAGTCTATATCTGATATGAGAATAAAGAAAAGCAATGGAGCAAGGACTGTACCTTGAGGTACAGAGCTCGGACTCGATTTTACTTGATTGACTGTTACTCGTTGTGTCCTGTTTAACAGAAAACTGAGTATCCAGCGTCCTACTTGGAGTGGAGATGCCGGACACGTGGCAACAGTGACGGGTGTAGAGAGATCCCCTGACACGTGGCAACACTGCCGGGAGCTATTATCCAACGTGTCATGATATCCATTACTCTTATCTCTAGATCGTCATCCCCCGTTTAAGGGTGCATTTATCCCTCAATCTGTGGCACCCTTATCTAGATGCTCTGCAACGTGTTCCACCCTGATCATTATTATTGTCCATGTTGTAGTTGTTCTGTATATATATATATATAATATATATATATATATATATATATATATAGATATATATATATATATAATTATATATATATAATATATATATAGATATATATATATATTTTATATATATATATATTAATGAAAGGTGCGGGGATGAGGGGGTTCGACACCCGCCAGGACACGGTGTGTCCTCTGATCTGCACTCCTGCAGCTGTGGTGATTAAACCCGATTTGTATAACACTTGGATCATGCTCGACTAGCCATACTGATCACTGAACTCGGTCTCTATAGGTAGAGCAACCCGTCCTCGCTACTAATAGGTCGCGTTTTTCAAACGTTATGGTATCCAACGTTACAAATGCAATCTGCTATGAAAAGTATCGGCTCAAATATATCTTACGTTTTCTATGCCTCGGATTCGATTGGCTAGGTGGGCAACCCGTCCTTTTAAAAATAACTTTGCTTTTCGCTCGTATGCGCGCTATGGCCAAAAATGGACGTAATTTGAGATGAAATCGGCTCACGAAAGTGATGTACTGTCCCGTTTTCTGTGTGAGTCCTCCGGCTTACTCGGTAAGGTTAGGAGAGGAAAATTTCAATTAACGGTTTTCATGACGTTTTGAAACTTTAGAAGAATGTCCTGCCCACCTAACCTACCAGAGGACCATAACTTGCTGCCTTGGTAACAAAAATCTAAAATTCATTTTCATTTTGTTTTCATTTTCAAATTACCGCCATTTTCGGCCATTCGGGCAAACGGTCAAATTCAGACGTAATTTGTAAGATGACAGGTTGAGCCAGGGGAAGCCCCGTGGCCCCAGAGTCAGGTCAACTACACCATGACTCCAATTTCCCACACTCCCATGTCTGAGAAAGAACATACTCGATAATTCCTACAAGAACCTAGTTTGTTTCACCAGGAACCTGTACACCTGTTGATTGACGGTTGAGAGGCGGGACCAAAGAGCCAGATCTCAACCCCCGCAAGCACAACTAGGTGAGTACACACACACACACACACACACACACACACACACACATATATATATATATATATATATATATATATATATATATATATATATATATATATTTATATATATATATATATATATATATATATATATATATATATATATAATATATATATATATATATATATATATATATTAATATATAAATATATATATAATATATATATATATATATATATATATATATATATATTTTATATTTATTTATTTATTTATTTATATATCAACTGACACAGCTATCTCCTGATTTCCGTAAACACTTAAAAATGTTTATTGTGTCTGCCAAAACCAACACATGTATTACTTTTTATCGACATTTAATGTCCGTTGGAACTTGATCTGATGGACACATTATGAACTCATTTGAGAAAAACTTACTCAAACTTAGAGTTTAGTGTAGAGATGTAGCGGAAGGCACAGCCAGCTGCAGGTCTTGAAAGACGGAGCACCAGCCCGCTTCCTGTATGCAAAGAAGGCGGTGAAAACCATCAAACAACCCTGTAATTACGCCGACAAGTGGTTAGGGCAGTTAAATGAGCGTGGCCACGCGTAATTGTTCCAGACGCGGATGATACCTAGTTAACAAGTGATGTAATTACGCGGACGCTAAACGATCGTTCACGAGCTCTGGACACCTGGAAACGTGTCATATCAGTTGGTAACGAAGGATTAGTGAACTTTTAAGGGTCGTTAAGATATTGCTACTCAACATTACCAGGACCCGGATTCACGAACCTCTTAAGTACTTACGAACGTGTACATCTTATCCCAAATCTTTGACGGCTTTGGTTACATTTATTAAACAGTTTACAAGCATGAAAACTTGTCAATCAAATGTTGTTATTGTTATAAACAGCCTCCTGGTGCTTCGGAGCTCATTAACTGTTTAATAATTGTAAACAAGGCCGCCAAAGATTGAGAAAAGATGTACAGGTTCGTAAGTGCTTGCGTAACTGCTTCGTGAATCCGGGTCCAGGAGTCTATTAGGAAATCTTAAAACACGATAGATGAATAATATAACTATGACAAATAACATTAATGTTTAGAAGGTTTTAAAAGAGTAATGAATCACTTCGTTAGGGACTGATCCCAGCGATAGCGAAAGATGCAGATCTGAACCACGCCAGCCACCCACACCACGCTAGAAAATTTCATATAACATGTACATGTGTACATATCTGCTTTCCTACACCCACCAACTGTCCACACTTAGATAACCCATTGATGGGAATATATATATATATATATATATATTATATATATATATATATATATATATATATATATATATATATATATATATATATATTATTAAATATGACCGAAAAAGTAAGATTAATAATTCTAACACGAATTTTCTCAATCTTTCGTACATTTATTTTCACTGTTGGTGGTAATTCAAAAAATTAATTCTCCAAAATTCATTTTTATTTTGAAATGAAACTGAATTTTGGAGAATTAATTTTTGAATTACCACCAAAAGTGAAAAGAAATGTACGAAAGATTGAGAAAATTCGTGTTAGAATTATTAATCTTACTTTTTCGGTCATATTTAATAATATATGTCTACAGGTATATATATATATATAATGTTTAATATTTAACAACTTTACTGCCCTCAAGAAAAGCGATCATAACCAAGGCCAATAACCTTGAGTTATGAAGCTTTGAAGCTCATAACCTGTCTAATAAATGTAAACAAAGCCGCCATGATTGTTGAAAGATGTACAGGTTTCGTAAGTGATTGTGGATTGACGAGCCAAGTCTCGCTACCTCCATGACGAGAGCTCTATAATCACCTGTGCAGGTGTGATCCCTCTCACCTGCGACAGCTCTTAAATTACTGGGAGTCTTAAGAGCTATTTGTCTCCGGGCAAGGTCATAGAAAATGGTAATGTGTTGCCTTCTCTGGGTGTTGTGGTGTGTTGCGGTGCTGGGTGTTGTGGTGCTGGGTGTTGTGATGCTGGGTGTTGTGGTGCTGGGTGTTGTGGTGCTGGGTGTTGTGGTGCTAGGGTGTTGTGGTGCTGGGTGTTGTGGTGCTGGGTGTTGTGGTGCTGGGTGTTGTGGTGCTGGGTGTTGTGATGCTGGGTGTTGTGGTGCTGGGTGTTGTGGTGCTGGGTGTTGTGGTGCTGGGTGTTGTGGTGCTAGGGTGTTGTGGTGCTGGGTGTTGTGGTGCTGGGTGTTGTGGTGCTGGGTGTTGTGGTGCTGGGTGTTGTGGTGCTGGGTGTTGTGATGCTGGGTGTTGTGGTGCTGGGTGTTGTGGTGCTGGGTGTTGTGGTGCTGGGTGTTGTGGTGCTAGGGTGTTGTGGTGCTAGGGTGTTGTGGTGCTGGGTGTTGCGGTGCTGGGTGTTGTGGTGCTGGGTGTTGTGATGCTGGGTGTTGTGGTGCTGGGTGTTGTGGTGCTGGGTGTTGTGGTGCTAGGGTGTTGTGGTGCTGGGTGTTGTGATGCTGGGTGTTGTGATGCTGGGTGTTGTGGTGCTGGGTGTTGTGGTGTGTTGCGGTGCTGGGTGTTGTGGTGCTGGGTGTTGTGATGCTGGGTGTTGTGGTGCTGGGTGTTGTGGTGCTGGGTGTTGTGGTGCTGGGTGTTGTGGTGCTGGGTGTTGTGGTGCTGGGGTGTTGTGGTGTGTTGTGGTGCTGGGGTGTTGTGGTGCTGGGTGTTGTGGTGCTGGGTGTTGTGGTGCTGGGGTGTTGTGGTGTGTTGTGGTGCTGGGGTGTTGTGATGCTGGGTGTTGTGGTGCTGGGGTGTTGCTGTGCTGGGTGTTGTGATGCTAGGTGTTGTGATGCTGGGTGTTGTGATGTTGTTGAAAAGCTTGACATGATAATATTGAATACTGGGACATTTGTCTCCGTATATTGTCTGTGAGTGAAACTTTGGCTGGAAAAAATGAACGAGTGCGGTCGAGGCAGAAACCAGTGGAATGCATTAGGCAGTGATGTGGTGGAGGCTGACTCCATACACAGTTTCAAGTGTAGATATGATAGAGCCCAGTAGGCTCAGGAACCTGTACACCAGTTGATTGACAGTTGAGAGGCGGGACCAAAGAGCCAGAGCTACGCAAGCACAGCTAAGTGAAGCTGTACTATACCCAACAAGGGTGTAATTTCACCCCCGCAAGCACAACTAGGTGAATACAACAAGGTGACTACCCTCACCCCACCTTCACAGACACAACAACACTTCCCCACCGCCATCACCCAGGCTGGAGATTACCAGCGGGAGAGACTTGCAATAAATAACAGCGCCGTGTTTGCGAGAGTAGGATGACCGAGAGAGATCAGGTACTCTGAGTGTGGTTAGTGAGTCGCACCTTACCTCACCCTACCTAAGGCTTGGCCTTACCCCCGTCTAGCCTTCCCAAGTCTAGCCTTGCCCATAACCAGCTCCGCCAAGTCTTGATTTGCCTTCCACTATCCTGCCTTCACGAGTCTTCCTCTGTGAAGAGATCACACCCTTCTGTTTTTACCGAGGTCCCGAGCCTGGTGGTCGGCGGAGGGCTGGGCGCTTAGCAGTTTGGCTCGGCTCTTAATCTGCACCTGACTACATACTAACTCCATCTTCCGTCAGGTATATCCAGACCTCCAAAGCATAAAATGCTCGCCGAAGTAAATTATTGTGATAAATGTAGATGAAACGAATGAAAACAACCGAGTAATTGCACTGATCATGTTTGGAGTGTGAAATACAGGCAGTGAACATACACATTTGCAGTCTTTAAAGGAACGCAAATAGATTTAAGTTTGAATGTCGGCGCTGTAAATATGAATTACAGTGAAATATTCAGGAAAGCAGAATGCTGAGCAGATGTCTGGGTAAACAACGATGAATATGCAGAGGGAAATGCACTCAACAGCAAGCACATGAACTGAAGGCATGCGTTTGCATGTTGAGATGAAGATTCAAAGATAATAAACAGGCACACGCACGTTCACACGACGCACGCACGCACGAACGCGCGCGCGCGCGCGCGCGCGCGCACACACACACACACACACACACACACACACACACACACACACACACACACACACACACACACACACACACACACACACACACACAAGTGGGGACAACATCCAAGATCAATGTCAAAGTCGATTTAAAATTTAATTAACGTTGATAATCTTGATTCAACATCGAACCAACGCCACTCTTTGATATTGTGGCCACGAGAATACAGCTCCAGCGTGAAGGTCATATGTAGTCAAGCTGGAGATGTAGTTAGCACAGCTCAAAGGTATGCCACCAGACTAGTCCCAGAACTGAGAGGTATGCGTTACGAGGAAAAGCTATAGGAAATAAACCTCATGTTGAAAAACAGAAGTTAGGTGGGTGGGGTTGGAGGCATGATTACCACATACACAATTCTCAAGGGAATTGATAAGGTAGATAGATTATTTAGCATGAGAGGTGTTGGACAAGGGGAAACGGGTGGAAACTGAGTACCCAAATGAATAACAGTGAAAGAGGCTCTTTCTGTCAGGCCACCCCCTCCCCTCTCTTTCCCCAGACTTGGCACCTGTTCCCCTCTCACCCCTCCCATTCCGGCGCTCTCCCACAACACCCCCTTAACACCTGTGCCTTTCTCACCTGTCCGCAACACCAGAAGACGCACTCTAGCAAGACACATTGGCACTCTGCTCTCACTTGGGCATCCACCACAGGCACTCTCTTGCCTCTTCCCCTCTAAGCTTCCAGCGACCACTGTAGTGGAGAACAAAATAAATATGGCCAGATCTGATTTCCATAAATTTGCATTAGTAGTTTGTTTACAGACTTGTCCCCGAGGGCCTCAGTGTGAGCTGATAGCTGGAGTGTTGTTGGGCTGGAGGGGCGGCTTTATTGTTATTGTTGCAATGTTTTCAGTGTGAATTTGTTGGTTTTGTCAGTATTAGTGCTTGTGTTGCTTGAGGATTAGTTGCTTGTGTGGTGAAGTAGTTGATAAAGTCCCGCAGCATTGTGTGGACCCTTTGCTATCTTTTTAAACTCCCTACTAGAAATGGGACTGAAATTGGAAAATGGCTAATTTGGAGCCTATAAGATAGGAAGATGTGGGGCAATGAGCTACACACCGGTAGTGTGTAGTTCGGCTCGGGGAGCTCGAAGAGCTCGGGAAGGCATGATCACCACATACAAAATTCTCAAGAGAATTGACAGGGTGGACAAAGATGGATGATTTAACACGGGTGGTACACGCACAAGGGGACACAGGTGGAAGCTAAGTACCCAAATAAGCCACAGAGGCATTAGAAAGAACTTTTCAGTGTCAGAGTAATTAGTAAATGGAATGCACTAGGAAGTGATGTGGTGGAGGCTGACTCCATACACAGTTTTAAATGTAGATATGACAGCATTTTATAAATATAAATATCATTATAGGAGTCCCAGTTACAGCATGTTATAGGTGGTCGACTTAGGAACTATACCTTACCTTAACTATTCTGACGTTCAAATTCTTTGTCGAATCTTTACTTAAAGTTGTGGATGGAGGAGGCTTCTACAACTTCTCTCTGTGCATTCCACTTATTGACCGCCTGAACGTGTACAGGTTACGATCATTTCCTTACATTTCTTACTCATTGGTGTTTTCAGCTTCCAGCTGAGTCCTCTTGTCCTATTTCCTCTCAAGAGGCTGTGCTTGTTCCTCTTGTCTATTCCTCCTCCACACACCTGTCCTGGAGGCACTCCTCGCTCCACACACCTGTCCTGGAGGTACTCTTCGCTCC
Organism: Procambarus clarkii; assembly: GCF_020424385.1. Taxonomy (NCBI): domain Eukaryota; kingdom Metazoa; phylum Arthropoda; class Malacostraca; order Decapoda; family Cambaridae; genus Procambarus; species Procambarus clarkii. The sequence continues at coordinate 24,106 of NW_025566440.1, forward strand.
ACACACCTGTCCTGGAGGTACTCTTCGCTCCACACACCTGTCCTGGAGGCACTTCTCGCCCCTCACACCTGTCCTGGAAGCACTTCTCGCCCCCTCACACCTGTCCTGGAGGCACTCTTTGCCCCTCACACGTGTCCTGGAGGCACTCTTTGCCCCTCACACGTGTCCTGGAGGCACTCCTCTCGCCCTCACACCTGTCCTGGAGGCACTCCTCGCCCTCACACCTGTCCTGGAGGCACTCCTCGCCCTCACACCTGTCCTGGAGGCACTCCTCGCCCTCACACCTGTCCTGGAGGCACTCCTCGCCCTCACACCTGTCCTGGAGGCACTCCTCGCCCTCACACCTGTCCTGGAGGCACTCCTCGCCCTCACACCTGTCCCTGGAGGCACTCCTCGCCCTCACACCTGTCCTGGAGGCACTCCTCGCCCTCACACCTGTCCTTGAGGCACTCCTCGCCCTCACACCTGTCCTGGAGCACTCCACTCCTCGCCCTCACACCTGTCCTGGAGGCACTCCTCGCCCTCACCACCTGTCCTGGAGGCACTCCTCGCCCCTCACACCTGTCCTGGAGGCACTCCTCGCCCTCACACCTGTCCTGGAGGCACTCCTCGCCCTCACACCTGTCCTGGAGGCACTCCTCGCCCTCACACCTGTCCTGGAGGCACTCCTCGCCCTCACACCTGTCCTGGAGGCACTCTTTGCCCCTCACACCTGTCCTGGAGGCACTCTTTGCCCCTCACACCTGTCCTGGAGGCACTCTTTGCCCCTCACACACCTGTTAACCACTATGACTATTTAAGGCGTAATAAACCCAACCCCACACACACACACACACGTTCAAACAGTAACAGAGTGAGACAGTTTATTCACTGGTGATTTACATAAATCACTGAAGCTGTGGTTACAGTGGACACGAACAGTCCAAAAATCGTAACATTCACAATTAGAGCGGAGAGACCTATATTAGAATATCCTATATTATCAAAGGTATACGATGAAAAGATAATTTGGAAGTTAACCAACATAAACTTTATTCTGAAGTTACTGATATTAGCACACTTTTTCACTGTACCATATATGAGCATGTTTAAAATATTTTTAATATGCGGATATATTTAACTTGGATAATATATGTTAAATATATGTTAATATGCGGCCTTTTCTCAACTCCATTATGGTGTATTGACGTAACCATCGTAATAAATGCGACGTTCTACAGTACGTAGCCGATCGCTGAAATTCACGATTTCTACTCATCGGGACTCGACTAGTTGTGGTGGTTGAGCTTCGGCTCTCTGGTTCCGCCTCTCAACTATCAATCAACTGGTGTACTGATTCGGTTGGTTAGGTTTGATGGGTAGCTTGGGGTACCTACATTTCTGGTTAGGTTAGGACGGTGAATTTCTCGGACGCAGGTTCGAATCCTCGTCACGGCCCTTGTGAATTTATTCAGATGACAAGACTTATTCTACTAGCTTCCCCCTAGAACACGACCCGGT
>NW_025566441.1:0-12500 GCF_020424385.1 Procambarus clarkii
ATACCCCCTATTAGACTATTTTACAGGAACTTCTTTTCCACAGCTCATAAAACAGAGGAAAGGGTCCTGAAAGATATTGTTAATAGAAACGTTATCCCTACAGACAAAAATCAGAGGATACAACTGACGATTTACTATAAAACCAGAAAAAACGGCCAGCTACTCATGAGAAACTCTCCAGACACAAAACAGAACGCTTTAAAAGAGACTAACGTCGTCTATGCCTTCCAATGCCCTCTTGGGGACTGTAAGCTCCAAAAAACCCAGTATATAGGCAAGACAACAACATCTCTTTCTAGGCGTTTAACGATGCATAAGCAACAGGGCTCCATTAAGGAACATATAATCTCTTCCCACAACCAAACCATCGCCAGAGAAATCCTAGTAAACAACACAGAAATCATCGATAGATACGGCGATAGCAGGCGGCTTGACGTTTGCGAGGCACTACACATCAAGAAGTCAACACCAGCAATCAACAGCCAATTAATGCACAACTATATTCTACCCACCTCAAGACTCCGCTCCAATATAGAAGCATCAAGAAATATGGACCAATAGGCTTTCTGCAAACACTTCTATTCAATACCCATTGTTTCGTGTTCTGTCTTGTGTTGATGAAATTAATACCCTATTAATACCACCTCTTGTTCTGTCTTGTGTTGATACCCCTATTAATGCCACCTCACCCCATCAACCTCACTCAATGTAGATATAAAATCGAGATGCGTAAGTTCTATTCAGTTGTGTATTTGTAAACTAAAGTCTTTGAAAATGTAATAAGTTTTACGAAACGCGCTCGTGTCGCGTCAGACTAGAAATAAAAATGAATTTTGGAGAATTGATTTTTGATTTACCTCCAACAGTGAAAAGAATGTACGAAAGATTGAGAAAATTCGTGTTAGAATTATTAATCTTACTTTTTCGGTCATATTTAATAATATATATATATATTATATATATATATATATATATATATATATATATATATATATATATATATATATATATATATATATATATATAAGTGTATACGGTAGTATATTTTAAGGCACACGCGCAAATGAAGTGATATATTTAATACAAAAATTGTATTACATTGATATATTTTATATTCCCACCAGATATTATGTTTATGGTGGCATATTTTATTTAAAAAATAATTTAACGAAATGCATTATTAGTTACGGGCAGTAATAGGGTAGTGTATTATTAGTCACCAACAGGTACAGGGTAGTGTATTATTAGTCACCAACAGGTACAGGGTAGTGTATTATTAGTCACCAACAGGTACAGGGTAGTGTATTATTAGTCACCAACAGGTACAGGGTAATGTATTATTAGTCACCAACAGGTACAGGGTAATGTATTATTAGTCACCAACAGGTACGGGTAATGTATTATTAGTCACCAACAGGTACAGGGTAATGTATTATTAGTCACCAACAGGTACAGGGTAATGTATTATAGTTACCAACAGGTACAGGGTAATGTATTATTAGTCACCAACAGGTACAGGGTAATGTATTATTAGTCACCAACAGGTACAGGGTAATGTATTATTAGTCACCAACAGGTACAGGGTAATGTATTATTAGTCACCAACAGGTACAGGGTAATGTATTATTAGTCACCAACAGGTACAGGGTAATGTATTGTTAGTCACCAACAGGTACAGGGTAGTGTATTATTAGTCACCAACAGGTACAGGGTAGTGTATATTAGTCACCAACAGGTACAGGGTAGTGTATTATTAGTCACCAACAGGTACAGGGTAGTGTATTATTAGTCACCAACAGGTACAGGGTAGTGTATATTAGTCACCAACAGGTACAGGGTAATGTATTATTAGTCACCACAGGTACAGGGTAATGTATTATTAGTCACCAATCAATATAAGGGAGAATATTTTAAATTACCAAACGCTATAAAGTAGTAAACTCAATAAAGAAACAACATCCCCACCAACAATCACCACCTCTCCCCACCAACAATCACCACCTATCCCCCACCAACAATCACCACCTCTCTCCCAGCAACAATCACCACCTCTCCCCCACCAACAATCACCACCTCTCCCCACCAACAATCACCACCTCTCCCCAGAAACAATCACCACCTCTCCCCCACCAACAATCACCACCTCTCCCCACCAACAATCACCACCTCTCCCCACCAACAATCACCACCTCTCCCCCACCAACAATCACCACCTCTCCCCCACCAGCAATCACCACCTCTCCCCACCAACAATGACCACCTCTCCCCTACCAACAATCACCACCTCTCCCCCACCAACAATCACCACCTCTCCCCCACCAACAATCACCACCTCTCCCCAACCAACAATCACCACCTCTCCCCACCAACAATCACCACCTCTCCCCACCAACAATCACCACCTCTCCCCACCAAAAAAAACACCTCTCTCCACCAACAATCACCACCTCTACCCCACCAACAATCACCACCTCTCCCCCACCAACAATCACCACCTCTTCCCCACCAACAATCACCACCTCTCCCCCACCAACAATCACCACCTCTCCCCACCAACAATCACCACCTCTCCCCCACAAAGAATCACCACCTCTGCCCCACCAACAATCACCACCTCTCCCCCACCAACAATCACCTCCTCTCACCACCTCTCCCCCACCAACAATCACCACCTCTCCCCCACAAACAATCACCACCTCTCCCCCACCAACAATCACCAACACTCCCCCACCAACAATCACCACCTCTCCCCCCCCACCAACAATCACCACCTCTCACCCACCAACAATCACCACCTCTCCCCACCAACAATCACCACCTCTCTCCCACCAACAATCACCACCTCTCCCCCACCAACAATCACCACCTCTCCCCACACACAATCACCACCTCTCCCCCACCAACAATCACCACCTCTCCCCCACCAACAATCACCACCTCTCCCCCACCAACAATCCACCAACTCACCAACTCTACCCACCAACAATCACCACCTCTCCCCACCAACAATCACCACCTCTCCCCACCAACAATCACCACCTCTCCCCCACCAACAATCACCACCTCTCCCCCACCAACAATCACCACCTCTCCCCACCAACAATCACCACCTCTCCCCATCCAACAATCACCACCTCTCCCTCCCCCACCAACAATCACCACCTCTCCCCATCAACAATCACCACCTCTCCCCACCAACAATGACCACCAACAATCACCACCTCTCCCCACCAACAATGACCACCAACAATCACCACCTCTCCCCACCAACAATGACCACCAACAATCATCACCTCTCCCCACCAACAATGACCACCAACAATGACCACCTCTCCCCACCAACAATGATCACCAACAATCACCACCTCTCCCCACCAAGAATCACCACCTCTCCCCACCAACAATGACCACCACAATCACCACCTCTCCCCACCAACAATCACCACCTCTCCCCCACCAGCAATCACCACCTCTCCCCCACCAACAATCACCACCTCTCCCCACCAACAATCACCACCTCTCCCCCACCAACAATCACCACCTCTCCCCACCAACAATCACCACCTCTCCCCACCAACAATCACCACCTCTCCCCCAACAACATCACCATTTCTCCCCACCAACAATCACCACCTCTCCCCACCAACAATCACGACCTCTCCCCATCAACAATCACCATCTCTCCCCACCAACAATCACCACCTCTCCCCCACCAACAATCACCTCCTCTCCCCACCAACAATCACCACCTCTCCCCCACCAACAATCACCACCTCTCCCCCACCAACAATCACCAACTCTCCCCCACCAACAATCACCACCTCTCCCACACCAACAATCACCACCTCTCACCCACCAACAATCACCACCTCTCCCTCCAACAATCACCACCTCTCTCCCACCAACAATCACCACCTCTCCCCCACCAACAATCACCACCTCTCCCCACACACAATCACCACCTCTCCCCCACCAACAATCACCACCTCTCCCCCACCAACAATCACCACCTCTCCCCCACCAACAATCACCACCTCTACCCACCAACAATCACCACCTCTCCCCCACCAACAATCACCACCTCTCCCCCACCAACAATCACCACCTCTCCCCACCAACAATCACCACCTCTCCCCATCCAACAATCACCACCTCTCCCCCACCAACAATCACCACCTCTCCCCATCAACAATCACCACCTCTCCCACCAACAATGACCACCAACAATCACCACCTCTCCCCACCAACAATGACCACCAACAATCACCACCTCTCCCCACCAACATTGACCACCAAAAATCACCACCTCTCCCCACCAACAATGACCACCACAATCATCACTCTCCCCACCAACAATGACCACCAACAATCACCACCTCTCCCCACCAACAATGACCACCAACAATCACCACCTCTCCCACCAAGAATCACCACCTCTCCCCCCCAACAATGACCACCAACAATCACCACCTCTCCCCACCAACAATCACCACCTCTCCCCCACCAGCAATCACCACCTCTCCCCCACCAACAATCACCACCTCTCCCCACCAACAATCACCACCTCTCCCCCACCAACAATCACCACCAACAATGACCACCAACAATCACCACCTCTCCCCACCAACAATCACCACCTCTCCCCCAACAACAATCACCATTTCTCCCCACCAACAATCACCACCTCTCCCCACCAACAATCACCACCTCTCCCCATCAACAATCACCATCTCTCCCCACCAACAATCACCACCTCTCCCCATCACCAACAATCACCACCTCTCCCCCACCAACAATCACCACTTCTCCCCACCAACATTCACCACCTCTCCCCACCAACAATCACCACCTCTCCCCACCAACAATCACCACCTCTCCCCACCAACAATCACCACCTCTCCCCCACCAACAATCACCACCTCTCCCCCACCAACAATCACCACCTCTCCCCACCAACAATCACCACCTCTCCCCCACCAACAATCACCACCTCTCCCCCACCAACAATCACCACCTCTCCCCCACCAACAATCACCACCTCTCCCCACCAACAATCACCACCTCTCCCCACCAACAATCTCCACCTCTCCCCACCAACAATCACCACCTCTCCCCACCAACAATCACCACCTCTTCACCAAGAATCACCACCTCTCCCCACCAACAATGACCACCAACAATCACCACCTCTTCCCACCAACAATCACCACCTCTCCCCACCAACAATCACCACCTCTCTTCACCAAGAATCACCACCTCTCCCCACCAACAATCACCACCTCTCCCCACCAACAATCACCACCTCTCCCCACCAACAATCACCACCTCTCCCCACCTCTCCTCACCAAGAATCACCACCTCTCCCCACCAACAATCACCACCTCACCCCCACCAACAATCACCACCTCTCCCCACCAACAATCACCACCTCTCCCCACCAACAATCACCACCTCTCCCCCACCAACAATCACCACCTCTCCCCACCAACAATGACCACCAACAATCACCACCTCTCCCCCACCAACAATCACCACCAACAATGACCACCAACAATCACCACCTCTCCCCCACCAACAATCACCACCTCTCCCCACCAACAATGACCACCAACAATCACCACCTATCCCCACCAACAATGACCACCAACAATGACCACCAACAATCACCACCTCTCCCCCACCAACAATCACCACCTCTCCCCACCAACAATGACCACCAACAATCACCACCTATGCCCACCAACAATGACCACCAACAATCACCACCTCTCCCCCACCAACAATCACCACCTCTCCCCACCAACAATGACCACCAACAATCACCACCTATGCCCACCAACAATCACCACCTCTCCCCCAACAACAATCACCACCTCTCCCCACCAACTGTAAGTGAATATCGAACAATTTCGTCGAGAACTGAAACTTGCTCATCAGACTTCCTGCCGCGAAAAATATCTAAGTCATCAAGAGGAGGAGGAGGAGTAGGGAAGAGGGGGGGGAGGGTGCTGAGGGGAATGCGGGCAGCAACAGTGTGATAACTCCAGCAGGCGAGACACGACCGGTGATAAACGAGGGCATATCACGAGGGAAGATAAATATACGAGAATAAGCACACGAGGGAAAATACTAAACAGTCTTGCCAGGCCACTCCCCAGGGACACGTTGTTCTGGCTCCCAGGGACACGTTGTTCTGGCTCCCAGGGACACGTTGTTCTGGCTCCCAGGGACACGTTGTTCTGGCTCCCAGGGACACGTCATTATGGCTCCCAGGGACACGTCATTAAGGCTCCCAGGGAAACGTCATTATGGCTCCCAGGAACACGTCGTTATGGCTCCCAGGGACACGTCATTATGGCTCCCAGGGACACGTTGTTATTGCTCCCAAGGACACGTCATTATGGCTCCCAGGGACACGTCATTATGGCTCCCAGGGACATGTCGTTATGGCCCCCAGGGACACGTCATTATGGTTCCCAGGGACACGTCGTTATGGCCCCCAAGGACACGTCATTATGGCTCCCAGGGACACGTTGTTATGGCCCCCAGGGACACGTTGTTCTGGCTCCCAGGGACACGTTGTTCTGGCTCCCAGGGACACGTTGTTATGGCTCCCAGGGACACGTCATTATGGCTCCCAGGGACACGTCATTAAGGCTCCCAGGGAAACGTCATTATGGCTCCCAGGAACACGTCGTTATGGCTCCCAGGGACACGTCATTATGGCTCCCAGGGACACGTTGTTATTGCTCCCAAGGACACGTCATTATGGCTCCCAGGGACACGTCATTATGGCTCCCAGGGACATGTCGTTATGGCCCCCAGGGACACGTCATTATGGTTCCCAGGGACACGTCGTTATGGCCCCCAGGGACACGTCATTATGGCTCCCAGGGATACGTTGTTATGGCTCCCAGGGACACGTCATTATGGCTCCCAGGGACACGTTGTTATGGCTCCCAGGGACACGTCATTATGGCCCCCAGGGACACGTCATTATGGCCCCCAGGGACACGTCATTATGGCTCCCAGGGACACGTTGTTATGGTTCCCAGGGACATGTTGTTATGGCCCCACAGACACGTCATTATGGCTCCCATGGACATGTTGTTATGGCTCCCAGGGACACGTCATTATGGCTCCCAGGGACACGTCATTATGGCTCCCAGGGACACGTCATTATGGCTCCCAGGGACATGTTGTTATGACCCCCCAAGGACACGTCATTATGGCCCCAAGGGACACGTTGTTCTGGCTCCCAGGGACACGTTGTTCTGGCTCCCAGGGACACGTTGTTCTGGCTCCCAGGGACACGTTGTTATGGCTCCCAGGGACACGTCATTATGGCTCCCAGGGACACGTTGTTATGGCTCCCAGGGACACGTTGTTATGGCCCCCCAGGGACACGTCATTATGGCTCCCAGGGACACGTTGTTATGGCTCCCAGGGACACGTTGTTATGGCTCCCAGGGACACGTTGTTATGGCCCCCCAGGGACACGTCATTATGGTTCCCAAGGGCATGTTGTTATGGCTCCCAGGGACACGTCATTATGGCCCCCAGGGACACGTCATTATGGCTCCCAGGGACACGTCATTATGGCTCCTGGGGACATGTTGTTATGGCCCCCAGGGACACGTCATTATGGCCCCCAGGGACACGTTGTTCTGGCTCCCAGGGACATGTTGTTATGGCTCCAAGGGACACGTCATTATGGCTCCCAGGGACATGTTGTTATGGCCCCCAGGGACACGTTGTTCTGGCTCCGAGGGACACGTTGTTCTGGCTCCCAGGGACACGTCATTATGGCTCCCAGGGACACGTAATTATGGCTCCCAGGGACACGTTGTTCTGGCTCCCCAGGGACACTTTGTTATGGCCCCCAGGGACACGTTGTTATGGCTCCCAGGGACACGTTGTTATGGCCCCCAGGGACACGTCATTATGGCTCCCAGGGACACGTCATTATGGCTCTCAGGGACACGTCATTATGGGCCCCAGGGACACGTCGTTATGGTCCCTAGGGACACGTCGGTATGGCTCCCAGGGACACGTTGTTATGGCTCCCAGGGACATGTCTTTATGGCTCCCAGGGACACGTCATTATGGCCCCCAGGGACACGTCGTTATGGTTCCCAGGGACATGTCATTATGGCTCCCAGGGACACGTCGTTATGGCTCCCAGGGACACGTCGTTATGACTCCCAGGGACACGTCGTTATGGCTCCCAGGGACACGTCGTTATGGCTCCCAGGGACACGTCGTTATGGCTCCCAGGGACATGTCATTATGGCTCCCAGGGACACGTCATTATGGCCCCCAGGGACACGTCATTATGGCTCCCAGGGACACGTCATTACGGCTCCCAGGGACACGTGGTTATGGCTCCCAGGGACACGTCATTATGGCTCCTAGGGACACGTTGTTATGGCTCCCAGGGACATGTCGTTATGGCTCCCAGGGACACGTCGTTATGGCTCCCAGGGACATGTTGTTATGGCTCCCAGGGGCACGTCATTATGGCTCTCAGGGACACGTCATTATGGCTCCCAGGGACACGTCATTATGGCTCCCAGGGACACGTCGTTATGGCTCCCAGGGACATGTTGTTATGGCTCCCAGGGGCACGTCATTATGGCTCCTAGGGACACGTCATTATGGCTCCTAGGGACACGTTGTTATGGCTCCTAGGGACACTTCATTATGGCTCCCAGGGACACGTCATTATGGCTCCTAGGGACACGTTGTTATGGCTCCTAGGGACACGTCATTATGGCTCCCAGGGACACGTCATTATGGCTCCCAGGGACACGTTGTTATGGCTCCTAGGGACACGTCGTTATGGCTCCCAGGGACACGTCATTATGGCTCCCAGGGACACGTCATTATGGCTCCCAGGGACACGTCATTAAGGCTCCCAGGGACACGTCATTATGGCTCCCAGGGACACGTCATTAAGGCTCCCAGGGACACGTCATTATGGCTCCCAGGGACACGTCATTATGGCTCCCAGGGACACGTCATTAAGGCTCCCAGGGACACGTCATTATGGCTCCTAGGGACACGTCATTATGGCTCCTAGGGACACGTTGTTATGGCTCCTAGGGACACTTCATTATGGCTCCCAGGGACACGTCATTATGGCTCCTAGGGACACGTTGTTTTGGCTCCTAGGGACACGTCATTATGGCTCCCAGGGACATGTCATTATGGCTCCCAGGGACACGTTGTTATGGCTCCTAGGGACACGTCGTTATGGCTCCCAGGGACACGTCATTATGGCTCCCAGGGACACGTCATTATGGCTCCCAGGGACACGTCATTAAGGCTCCCAGAGACACGTTGTTATGGCTCCTAGGGACACGTCATTATGGCTCCCAGGGACACGTCGTTATGGCTCCTAGGGACTCGTTGTTATGGCTCTCAGGAACACGTCATTATGGCTCCCAGGGACACGTCATTATGGCTCCCAGGGACACGTCATTATGGCTCCCAGGGACATGTTGTTATGGCTCCCAGGGACACGTTGTTATGGCTCCCAGGGACACGTCGTTATGGCTCCCAGGGACACGTCATTATGGCTCCCAGGGACACGTCGTTATGGCTCCCAGGGACACGTTGTTATGGCTCCTAGGGACACGTCATTATGGCTCCCAGGGACATGTTGTTATGGCTCCCAGGGACACGTTGTTATGGCTCCCAGGGACACGTCGGTATGGCTCCCAGGGACACGTCATTATGGCTCCCAGGGACATGTCGTTATGGCTCCCAGGGACACGTTGTTATGGCTCCCAGGGACACGTCATTATGGCTCCCAGGGACACGTTGCTATGGCTCCCAGGGACACGTCATTATGGCTCCCAGGGACACGTTGTTATGGCTCCCAGGGACACGTTGTTATGGCTCCCAGGGACACGTTGTTATGGCTCCCAGGAACACGTCATTAGGTAGTGATGTGGTGGAGGCTGACTCCATACACAGTTTCAAATGTAGATATGATAGAGCCCAATAGGCTCAGGAACCTGTACACCAGTTGATTGACAGTTGAGAGGCGGAACCGAAGAGCCAAAGCTTACCCCCCGCAAGCACTACTAGGTGAGTACAACTAGGTGAGTACACACACACACACAACAGGTTGCAGAGATGGTCAGAAAAATGGCTACTGGAGTTCAACACGAGCAAATATAAAGTTATGGAAATGGGACTAGGTGATAGGAGACCAAAGGGACAGTACACAATGAAGGGGAACAGCCTACCTGTGACGACGCGCGAAAGAGACCTGGGGTGGACGTAACACCTAATCTATCTCCTGAGGCACATATAAATAGGATAACGACAGCAGCGTACTCTACACTGGCAAAAGTTAGAACATCATTCAGAAACCTAAGTAAGGAGGCATTTAGGGCGCTTTACACTGCCTACGTGAGGCCAGTCTTAGAGTATGCCGCCTCATCATGGAGTCCTCATCTGAAGAAGCATATAAGTAAATTGGAAAAGGTTCAGAGGTTTGCAACGAGACTCGTCCCAGAGTTACGAGGGATGGGTTATGAAGAGCGTCTGAAGGAACTGTGCCTTACGACACTAGAAAGAATAAGGGAGAGGGGGGACATGATGGGAACGTATAAAATACTCAAGGGGATTGACAGAGTGGATATACACGAAATGTTCGCACGGAATAGTAACAGAACGAGGGGACATGGGTGGAAGCTGGAAACTCAGATGAGTCACAGAAATGTTAGGAAGTTTTGTTTAAGTGTGAGAGTAGTGGGAAAATGGAATGCACTTAAGGAACAGGTTGTGGAAGCAAATACTATTCATAGTTTTAAAACTAGATATGATAGGGAAATGGGACAGGAGTCATTGCTGTGAACAACCGATGGCTAGAAAGGCGGGATCCAAGAGCCGATGCTCGATCCTGCAAGCACAAATAGGTGAGTACAAATAGATGAGTACAGACACAAACACACACACACACACACGCACACACACACCTTGTTGAGAGGCGGGACCAAAGAGCCAGAGCTCAACCCCCGCAAGCACAAATACGCTAGTACAACATTAGGACTAAGCATAGCAGCAGAGGTAATTTACCACCCCAGCGACCGGCTCCTTATGGACTCCCAAGGAATACCTACAAGATAATTGGTGCGAAAATATAATTGGTAATTGGCGCGACTGGTGCGGGGAGATGTATTGACCAGAGTCGTGAGGACAATACTCTTAATAGTGAAGTAACTTTTGTGGCCATAACAAGGTGATGGCGGCTCACAGGGATCCCTTCCCCTAAGGGCCCGCTCTCTTCCCCATCACTGGAGCTCTGAAACCCTCCCCATCACTGTAGTTCTCTCCATCCCTAGTTCACTCTCATTGCCCCCTTCCCTCCCTCCCCCTCTCCCTACCATGGTGGCACTCCCCCTCCTCCTCCCCCTACCATGGTGCCACACACCCTCTCCCTACCATGGTGAGACTCCCCCTCCTCCTCCCCCTACCATGGTGGCACTCACCCTCCTCCTCCCCCTAACATGGTGCCACACACCCTCTCCCTACCATGGTGACACTCCCCCTCCTCCTCCCCCTACCATGGTGACACTCCCCTCCTCCTCCCCCTACCATGGTGGCACTCACCCTCCTCCTCCCCCTACCATGGTGACACTCACCCTCCTCCTCCCCCTACCATGGTGACACTCCCCCTCCTCCTCCCCCTACCATGGTGGCACTCACCCTCCTCCTCCCCCTACCATGGTGCCACACACCCTCTCCCTACCATGGTGACACACACCCTCCTCCTCCCCCTACCATGGTGACACTCCCCCTCCTCCTCCCCCTACCATGGTGGCACTCACCCTCCTCCTCCCCCTACCATGGTGGCACTCACTCCTCCTCCCCTTACCATGGTGGCACACACCCTCCTCCTCCCCCTACCATGGTGGCACTCACCCTCCTCCTCCCCCTACCATGGTGACACACACCCTCCTTCTCCCCCTACCATGGTGCCACACACCCTCCCCCTACCATGGTGACACTATCCCTCCTCCCCCTACCATGGTGACACTATCCCTCCTCCCCCTACCATGGTGCCACACTCCCCCTACCATGGTGGCACACACCCTCCCTCTACCATGGTGCCACTCACCCTCCTCTTCTCCCTACCATGGTGCCACACACCCTCCCCCTACCATGGCGACACTCTCCCTCCTCCTCCTCCTACCATGGTGCTACAGTCCCCCTCCTCCTCCCCCTACCATGGTGGCACACACTCTACCCTACCATGGTGGCACTCCCCCTCCTCCTCTCCCTACCATGGTGCCACACTCCCCCTCCTCCTCCCCCTACCATGGTGCCACACTCACCCTCCTCCTCTCCCTACCATGGTGACACACTCACCCTCCTCCTCCCCCTACCATGGTGCCACACTCAGCCTCCTCCTCCCCCTTCCATGGTGACACACTCCCCCTACTCCTCCCCCTACCATGGTCCCACACTCACCCTCCTCCTCTCCC
>NW_025566441.1:17500-36467 GCF_020424385.1 Procambarus clarkii
CCCTGCCTCCCCTTGCTCAACCCCAGTCCCACATCAAAGGCCTTCCCTGCACTTCCATCCTGGAGCCACCAAGGGTAACTGAGGCTGGACAGAAGAGAGCTTCAAAGAAATGTACTCAAACGTAGATAAGATTTCAAAACAAGTGAACTTGAGGAAAGAGCACTAGAGGACAGCCTGGATGTAATAGCACTCACTGAAACGAAATTGTCTGGTTTCATAACAAATGCGGTGTTTCCCCAGGACTACATGTAATAAGGAAAGAGATAGATTGAAGTGGAGGAGGCAGAGTGGTCCTACTTATGAGAAAAGACTGGAGTTTCAAGGAGATGGTTATCCCGGGCTGCGAGGGGTTCAGAGACTACATAAGAGGTACCTTAACGATGGGAGTAGTAATAGCAGAGTAGTAATAGCAGTGATATATATCCCTCCACTAAATGACAGAAGGCCTAGGCAGTCTCCGTGGTGTAGTGGTAAGACACTCGCCTGGCGTTCCGCGAGCGCTATGTCATGGGTTCGTATCCTGGCCGGGGAGGATTTACTGGGCGCAATTCCTTAACTGTAGCCTCTGTTTAACGCAACAGTAAAATGTGTACTTGGATGAAAAAACGATTCTTCGCGGCAGGGGATCGTATTCCAGGGACCATAGGATTAAGGACTTGCCCGAAACGCTACGCGAACTAGTGGCTGTACAAGAATGTAACAACTCTTGTATATATCTCAAAAAAAAAAAAAAAAAAAAAAAAGAATATGACAGAAACAATATGGTATTTACTGCTATAATTTAAAGGGTATCCTCTGTCGCCTACATAGATTTATCCAATCTGCTTATCATGGTAGACTTCAACCATGGAAAGATAGATTGGGAGAACACAGAATCGCATGGGGGTGCAGAGACATGGAAAGCTAAACTACTGGATGTGGCAATAAGAAACGTTTTAAGCCAACATATCAGGGGACCCACAACAATGAGAGACAGCGACGAACCAGCGAGACTTGGCCTGGTATTTACTTTGAACGATTCAGACATGAGGACAATCTACGTGGAACCCCCATGATAACAGGGGTGATTACAGTGTATTGATGTTTGAGTATCTGGTAGATGTAAGGATAACTTACTCAGAGATGGGACCAGAAGACAAAATGCTGGCATGCCAAAGGATAATTACGAAGAATTAAGACAATTTCTAATAGATATACTATTGGCAACAGAGTCCAGAGGAAAGGCTGCACAAGACATGATGGACTACATCATCCAGATGTGTCAGGAGGCTGCTGACAAGTTTGTCCCAGTCCCCCAAAAAACGAAATGCAAATGAGGAACCCATGGTATTATCAGGGATGTAAGCTGACAAAGCAACTAAGTAATAATGGCATGGAGAAACTACCAAAATTACAGGACAGCAGAAAACAAAGGAAGATACCAGAGTGTCAGAAATGAGTACCTCAGGGTGTGAAGTGAAGCAGAAACAGTAGGAAAATGACATAGCAAATAAAGCAAAGACTCAATCCAAATTGCTGCATAGCTATATCAGAAGGAAAACAACAGTGAAGGAACAGGTAACGAAACTGAGGATAGGGGCAGATGACAAGGTGAACGAGGAACTCAATAAGAGATTCCAGGAGGACTTGCCCTTAGAGCAAGGAGAAGTTCCTGAACTAAGAGAGGGAATATGTAACCCGGCAACACTGGAGGAGTTTGAGATTACCAGTGGGGAGGTAAGGAAGCACTTGCTAAATGTGACAAAAGCTGTTGGCCTAGACGGATCTCACCATGGATACTAAAAGAGGGAACAGAAGCACTATACCTACCACTCACAATGGCGTAAAGCGTCACTGGTAACAGAACTGCCAACAAATAATTGTCGGTCCTCTCGGAAGCAGTCCCGTCAAAAATACAAAAAATAGTTTAGTCAGCAACCGGTGACAATACGACAGACACTCGACGCAACTAGTGGTATTGTGCTCATAAGCTCATCGAAATGAGACAACCAGTGACGATATTCCCCGATGGTCAGTGAAGTGGATGTTAACCTGTCCAGCTAAATGACAACATTGTGAGCAGAGGCGGTGCGAGAGCTATCACCCAGTGGTGGTGGAGGTTGTGTTGTAACTGTCGCCTACTAGTGTGTCAAGCCACTACCGGCAGCTACATAGAGGCGAGTTGGCTGAGGAAGCAGCATAGCCCGTCCAGAGACAGCCTAGTCAAAGTGAGTATAGGGGACTCCTGGACGCCTCCCCGCACCCCAGCGAGGGAACCCAGGACAGGGCAACTCCGCCGACAGGTACCTCGGGTGAGGAAGTTAGTGGACTTCCACCGAGTCAGTCAGCTGCTACAGAAGTCAGAAGGGCGCTTGTACCACCGCCAGATATCTGGTGACGGAGTGACGTTGACGCAGACAGCAGCTGAAGCAGCGTGTAGCAGCTGAAGTAACGTGAAACTGCTGAAGCAGCTGAAGTAGAGTGAATCAGAGTGCGGACTGAAGCAACAAAAAGCGTTGTGCATCAGGTCTTATTTAAGTAAAATTAACTTTCTCATTTTCCCTCTGAAGATAGGCATTACCTGGAAAACTAGTAGGGGGTCATTAATGTTATTGTTATTGACAGTCGGATGTACTATGATATATAAATGCTGTGTGTTGATTACTGGTAATTACTGGTAACATGACATAATATATAGAGCGAAGCTGTAGCCTAATGGCAACTCAAAGTTTTCATGCGGAGATTCTGTTTTAAAGTTTTTCCGATTCAAAGCCTCACAGTTCTTTGTCAAGATTAATGATTATTTGTCCGTGGCAGCCCGTCCTCCTAAGGTTTCCCAACGTCAAGAAACTTTTGTAGTAAAGTGCCCTTATCCTAACCTACCAGAGGACCCAAAACAGAAAACAGGACAGTATGCCAATTTCGCCAGCCTCTTCCATTTTCTAGTACAACAGTTTTTGGCTTTAGCTAGAGTATACGTCAAAATGCGACGTTCTATTAGGAGGACGCGTTGAGTGGTAGTTGTGAATACATGGATACTCCACGATAACATAAACTTTGAATTAAGAGAGCCAAGATTGGCTAGGATTTGATAACCAACGAACGAGGCTAGTGTTGGCAGAACTATTAAATAAGTTTATTTATTATATTTAATTATGTAATTTTGTATACTGAATTTCACCTTCCCCCCTCTAATGATATGCTGTGCCATACTATCTTATATAAAGATTTAGGTAAACCCAGGCTGTTACTGAATACTGAGCTAAATTGGAAATATTAGGACACATGAGAGGTTATTAAAAGGGACTAGGGACTAGGGACTAGGGACTAGGGACTAGGGACGAGGCTGAGAACGAGAACAGAGGTGGTCGCCGAGGCTACGTGCTTTCCTGGCAGTGTGTGTGAGGGTCAGTTCCGGCCGCAGCTCAAGTTTTTTTTAGGGGTAAAATAGTCACTCTCTGATTTGTTTGACCTTTGCTGTGAGCTCAACTACTAAGCCTATTCTGCACAGTGGGTGAAGAAGTGTGTCAACGAATTACTAGTAACCCCCCCCCCCTTAGGGAAAGTCAGTGCCTGTGGGAGTCCTGGTGGGGAGCCGCACCCAGTCCATTTGTCCCTCTCTATCCCATTATTCTGCTACTTTCCACCTTCCATCCTCCTTCTATACCCCAAACTTCATTCCCACCCCTCTAATTCTTTTCCCTCTCTCCCTTCCTTTCGCTACCACTTAGCCTCGTCCCTATCTCCCTCCCAGCCTTCCCATCCACTTAGACCCTCCCCGCCACCTCCGTCCCACTCAGAGGGTAACATCACACTCACTCCCAGATTATAAGGACAAAACTTTCCTCCGCGCACCGACTTTCAACATTGGCTTCGTTTTCCCTGTCCAAGTTGAGTACCGCCTCCAGTGAACACCGTCTAGCGGTCTGCTGGGTGTGTGGTGCACTGTTGGGTGTGTGTGTGGTGCACTGCTGGGTGTGTGTGTGGTGCACTGTTGGGTGTGTGTGGTGCACTGCTGGGTGTGTGTGTGTGGTGCACTGTTGGGTGTGTGTGTGGTGCACTGTTGGGTGTGTGCGTGTGGTGCACTGTTGGGTGTGTGTGTGGTGCACTGTTGGGTGTGTGTGTGGTGCACTGTTGGGTGTGTGTGTGGTGCACTGTTGGGTGTGTGTGTGGTGCACTGCTGGGTGTGTGTGTGTGTGGTGCACTGCTGGGTGTGTGTGTGTGGTGCACTGTTGGGTGTGTGTGGTGCACTGTTGGCTGAGTGTGTGGTGCACTGTTGGCTGAGTGTGTGGTGCACTGCTGGGTGTGTGTGTGTGGTGCACTGTTGTGTGTGTGTGTGTGTGGTGCACTGCTGGGTGTGTGGTGCACTGCTGGGTGTGTGGTGCACTGTTGGGTGTGTGTGTGTGTGTGGTGCACTGTTGGGTGTGTGTGTGTGTGTGGTGCACTGTTGGGTGTGTGTGTGTGTGTGGTGCACTGTTGGGTGTGTGTGTGGTGCACTGTTGGGTGTGTGTGTGGTGCACTGTTGGGTGTGTGTGGTGCACTGCTGGGTGTGTGTGTGTGTGGTGCACTGTTGGGTGTGTGTGTGGTGCACTGTTGGGTGTGTGTGGTGCACTGCTGGGTGTGTGGTGCACTGTTGGGTGTGTGTGTGTGTGTGGTGCACTGTTGGGTGTGTGTGTGGTGCACTGTTGGGTGTGTGTGTGGTGCACTGTTGGGTGTGTGTGTGTGGTGCACTGTTGGGTGTGTGTGGTGCACTGCTGGGTGTGTGTGTGTGGTGCACTGTTGGGTGTGTGTGTGGTGCACTGTTGGGTGTGTGTGGTGCACTGCTGGGTGTGTGGTGCACTGTTGGGTGTGTGTGTGTGTGTGTGGTGCATTGTTGGGTGTGTGTGTGGTGCACTGTTGGGTGTGTGTGTGGTGCACTGTTGGGTGTGTGGTGCACTGTTGGGTGTGTATGTGTGTGGTGCACTGCTGGGTGTGTGGTGCACTGTTGGGTGTGTGTGTGGTGCACTGCTGGGTGTGTGGTGCACTGTTGGATGTGTGTGTGTGTGGTGCACTGCTGGGTGTGTGGTGCACTGTTGGGTGTCTGGTGCACTGCTGGGTGTGTGGTGCACTGCTGGGTGTGTGTGTGTGTGGTGCACTGCTGGGTGTGTGGTGCACTGTTGGGTGTGTGTGTGTGTGGTGCACTGCTGGGTGTGTGGTGCACTGTTGGGTGTCTGGTGCACTGCTGGGTGTGTGGTGCACTGCTGGGTGTGTGGTGCACTGCTGGGTGTGTGTGTGGGTGCACTGCTGGGTGTGTGGTGCACTGCTGGGTGTGTGTGTGGGTGCACTGCTGGGTGTGTGGTGCACTGCTGGGTGTGTGTGTGGGTGCACTGCTGGGTGTGTGGTGCACTGCTGGGTGTGTGTGTGTGTGTGGTGCACTGCTGGGTGTGTGTGTGGTGCACTGTTGGCTGTGTGTGGTGCACTGTTGGGTGTGTGTGTGGTGCACGGTTGGCTGTGTGTGTGGTGCACTGCTGGGTGTGTGTGGTGCACTGTTGGCTGAGTGTGTGGTGCACTGTTGGCTGTGTGTGTGGTGCACTGCTGGGTGTGTGTGGTGCACTGTTGGCTGAGTGTGTGGTGCACTGCTGGGTGTGTGTGTGTGGTGCACTGCTGGGTGTGTGTGTGTGTGGTGCACTGCTGGGTGTGTGTGTGTGGTGCACTGTTGGGTGTGTGTGGTGCACTGTTGGCTGAGTGTGTGGTGCACTGTTGGCTGAGTGTGTGGTGCACTGCTGGGTGTGTGTGTGTGGTGCACTGTTGGGTGTGTGTGTGTGTGGTGCACTGCTGGGTGTGTGGTGCACTGCTGGGTGTGTGGTGCACTGTTGGGTGTGTGTGTGTGTGTGGTGCACTGTTGGGTGTGTGTGTGTGTGTGGTGCACTGTTGGGTGTGTGTGTGGTGCACTGTTGGGTGTGTGTGTGGTGCACTGTTGGGTGTGTGTGGTGCACTGCTGGGAGTGTGTGTGTGGTGCACTGTTGGGTGTGTGTGTGGTGCACTGTTGGGTGTGTGTGGTGCACTGCTGGGTGTGTGGTGCACTGTTGGGTGTGTGTGTGTGTGTGGTGCACTGTTGGGTGTGTGTGTGGTGCACTGTTGGGTGTGTGTGTGGTGCACTGTTGGGTGTGTGTGTGTGGTGCACTGTTGGGTGTGTGTGGTGCACTGCTGGGTGTGTGTGTGTGGTGCACTGTTGGGTGTGTGTGTGGTGCACTGTTGTGTGTGTGTGGTGCACTGCTGGGTGTGTGGTGCACTGTTGGGTGTGTGTGTGTGTGTGTGTGGTGCACTGTTGGGTGTGTGTGTGGTGCACTGTTGGGTGTGTGTGTGGTGCACTGTTGGGTGTGTGGTGCACTGTTGGGTGTGTCTGTGTGTGGTGCACTGCTGGGTGTGTGGTGCACTGTTGGGTGTGTGTGTGTGGTGCACTGCTGGGTGTGTGGTGCACTGTTGGGTGTGTGTGTGTGTGTGGTGCACTGCTGGGTGTGTGGTGCACTGTTGGGTGTCTGGTGCACTGCTGGGTGTGTGGTGCACTGCTGGGTGTGTGTGTGTGTGGTGCACTGCTGGGTGTGTGGTGCACTGTTGGGTGTGTGTGTGTGTGGTGCACTGCTGGGTGAGTGGTGCACTGTTGGGTGTCTGGTGCACTGCTGGGTGTGTGGTGCACTGCTGGGTGTGTGGTGCACTGCTGGGTGTGTGTGTGGGTGCACTGCTGGGTGTGTGGTGCACTGCTGGGTGTGTGTGTGGGTGCACTGCTGGGTGTGTGGTGCACTGCTGGGTGTGTGTGTGTGTGTGTGGTGCACTGCTGGGTGTGTGTGTGTGTGTGGTGCACTGCTGGGTGTGTGTGTGTGTGTGGTGCACTGCTGGGTGTGTGGTGCACTGTTGGGTGTGTGGTGCACTGTTGGGTGTGTGTGTGTGTGGTGCACTGTTGGGTGTGTGTGTGTGGTGCACTGCTGGGTGTGTGGTGCACTGTTGGGTGTGTGTGTGTGTGTGGTGCACTGCTGGGTGTGTGGTGCACTGTTGGGTGTGTGTGTGTGTGGTGCACTGCTGGGTGTGTGGTGCACTGTTGGGTGTGTGTGTGTAGTGCACTGTTGGTTGTGTGTGTGTGTGGTGCACTGCTGGGTGTGTGGTGCACTGTTGGGTGTCTGGTGCACTGCTGGGTGTGTGGTGCACTGCTGGGTGTGTGGTGCACTGTTGGGTGTGTGGTGCACTATTGGGTGTGTGGTGCACTGCTGGGTGTGTGTGTGGGTGCACTGCTGGGTGTGTGGTGCACTGCTGGGTGTGTGTGTGGGTGCACTGTTGGGTGTGTGGTGCACTGCTGGGTGTGTGGTGCACTGCTGAGTGTGTGTGTGGGTGCACTGCTGGGTGTGTGGTGCACTGCTGGGTGTGTGGTGCACTGCTGGGTGTGTGGTGCACTGCTGTGTGTGGGGTGCACTGCTGGGTGTGTGGTGCACTGCTGGGTGTGTGTGGTGCACTGCTGGGTGTGTGGTGCACTGCTGGGTGTGTGGTGCACTGCTGGGTGTGTGGTGCACTGCTGGGTGTGTGTGGTGCACTGCTGGGTGTGTGGTGCACTGCTGGGTGTGTGTTTGGGTGCACTGCTGGGTGTGTGTGTGTGGGTGCACTGCTGGGTGTGTGTGTGGGTGCACTGCTGGGTGTGTGGTGCACTGCTGGGTGTGTGTGTGGGTGCACTGTTGGGTGTGTGGTGCACTGCTGGGTGTGTGGTGCACTGCTGGGTGTGTGGTGCACTGCTGGGTGTGTGGTGCACTGCTGGGTGTGTGGTGTACAGCTGGGTGTGTGGTGCACTGCTGGGTGTGTGGTGCACTGCTGGGTGTGTGGTGAACTGCTGGGTGTGTGGTGCACTGCTGGGTGTGTGGTGCACTGTTGGGTGTGTGGTGCACTGCAAGGTGTGTGGTGCACTGCTGGGTGAGCGTGGTGCACTGTTGGGTGTGTGGTGCACTGCTGGGTGTGGTGCATTGCTGGGTGTGTGGTGCACTGTTGGGTGTGTGGTGCACTGTTGGGTGTGTGGTGCACTGCTGGGTGTGTGGTGCACTGCTGGGTGTGTGGTGCACTGCTGGGTGTGTGGTGCACTGTTGGGTGTGTGTGGTGCACTGCTGGGTGTGTGGTGCACTGCTGGGTGTGTGGTGCACTGTTGGGTGTTACCTGGTTGATACCTGGTTGATGGGGTTCTGGGAGTTCTTCTACTCCCCAAGCCCGGCCCGAGGCCAGGCTCGACTTGTGAGAGTTTGGTCCACCAGGCTGTTGCTTGGAGCGGCCCGCAGGCCCACATACCCACCACAGCCCGGTTGGTCCGGCACTCCTTGGAGGAATAAATCTAGTTTCCTCTTGAAAATGTCCACGGTTGTTCCGGCAATATTTCTTATGCTCGCTGGGAGGACGTCGAACAACCGCGGACCTCTGTGTGGTGTGTGGTGCACTGTTGGGTGTGTGGTGCACTGTTGGGTGTGTGGTGCACTGTTGGGTGTGTGGTGCACTGCTGGGTGTGTGGTGCACTGTTGGGTGTGTGGTGCACTGTTGGGTGTGTGGTGCACTGTTGGGTGTGTGGTGCACTGCTGGGTGTGTGGTGCAATGTTGGGTGTGTGGTGCACTGTTGGGTGTGTGGTGCACTGTTGGGTGTGTGGTGCACTGTTGGGTGTGTGGTGCAATGTTGGGTGTGTGGTGCAATGTTGGGTGTGTGGTGCACTGTTGGGTGTGTGGTGCAATGTTGGGTGTGTGGTGCACTGTTGGGTGTGTGGTGCACTGTTGGGTGTGTGGTGCACTGTTGGGTGTGTGGTGCACTGTTGGGTGTGTGGTGCACTGTTGGGTGTGTGGTGCAATGTTGGGTGTGTGGTGCACTGTTGGGTGTGTGTGTGGTCCACTGTTGGGTGTGTGGTGCACTGCTGGGTGTGTGTGGTGCACTGCTGGGTGTGTGGTGCACTGCTAGGTGTGTGTGTGTGGTGCACTGTTGGGAGTGTGTTGCACTGTTGGGTGTGTGTTGCACTGTTGGGTGTGTGTGTGTGGTGCACTGCTGGGTGTGTGGTGCACTGTTGGGCGTGTGGTGCACTACTGGGTGTGTGGTGCACTGTTGGGTGTGTGGTGCAATGTTGGGTGTGTGGTGCACTGTTGGGTGTGTGGTGCACTGTTGGGTGTGTGGTGCACTGCTGAGTGTGTGGTGCACTGCTGGGTGTGTGGTGCACTGCTGGGTGTGTGTGGTGCACTGTTGGGTGTGTGGTGCACTGTTGGGTGTGTGTGGTGCACTGCTGGGTGTGTGGTGCACTGCTGGGTGTGTGGTGCACTGCTGGGTGTGTGTGGTGCACTGTTGGGTGTGTGGTGCACTGTTGGGTGTCTGGTGCACTGCTGGGTGTGTGGTGCACTGCTGGGTGTGTGGTGCACTGTTGGGCGTGTGGTGCACTATTGGGTGTGTGGTGCACTGCTGGGTGTGTGTGTGGGTGCACTGCTGGGTGTGTGGTGAACTGCTGGGTGTGTGGTGCACTGCTGGGTGTGTATGTGGGTGCACTGCTGGGTGTGTGGTGCACTGCCGGGTGTGTGTGTGGGTGCACTGCTGGGTGTGTGGTGCACTGCTGGGTGTGTGGTGCACTGCTGGGTGTGTGGTGCTCTGCTGTGTGTGTGGTGCACTGCTGGGTGTGTGGTGCACTTCTGGGTGTGTGTGGTGCACTGCTGGGTGTGTGGTGCACTGCTGGGTGTGTGTGTGGGTGCACTGCTGGGTATGTGTGTGGGTGCACTGCTGGGTGTGTGGTGCACTGCTGGGTGTGTGGTGCACTGCTGGGTGTGCTGGGTGTGTGGTGCACTGCTGGGTGTGTGGTGCACTGCTGGGTGTGTGGTGCACTGTTGGGGTGTGTGGTGCACTGCTGGGTGTGTGGTGCACTGCTGGGTGTGTGGTGCACTGCTGGGTGTGTGGTGCACTGCTGGGTGTGTGGTGCACTCCTGGGTGTGTGGTGAACTGCTGGGTGTGTGGTGCACTGCTGGGTGTGTGGTGCACTGTTGGGTGTGTGGTGCACTGCTGGGTGTGTGGTGCACTGCTGGGTGAGCGTGGTGCACTGCTGGGTGTGTGGTGCACTGCTGGGTGTGGTGCATTGCTGGGTGTGTGGTGCACTGTTGGGTGTGTGGTGCACTGTTGGGTGTGTGATGCACTGTTGGGTGTGTGGTGCACTGCTGGGTGTGTGGTGCACTGCTGGGTGTGTGGTGCCCTGTTGAGTGAGTGTGGTGCACTGCTGGGTGTGTGGTGCACTGTTGAGTGTGTGGTGCACTGCTAGGTGTGTGGTGCACTGCTGGGTGTGGTGTGTGGTGCACTGTTGGGTGTGTGGTGCACTGCTGGGTGTGTGGTGCACTGCTGGGTGTGTGGTGCACTGTTGGGTGTGTGGTGCACTGTTGGGTGAGTGTGGTGCACTGCTGGGTGTGTGGTGCACTGTTGGGTGTGTGGTGCACTGCACTGTTGGGTGTGTGGTGCAATGTTGGGTGTGTGGTGCACTGCTGGGGTGTGTGTGGTGCACTGCTGGGTGTGTGGTGCACTGCTGGGTGTGTGGTGCACTGCTAGGTGTGTGTGTGGTGGACTGTTGGGTGTGTGTTGCACTGTTGGGTGTGTGGTGCACTATTGGGTGTATGTGTGTGGTGCACTGCTGGGTGTGTGGTGCACTGTTGGGCGTGTGGTGCACTGCTGGGTGTGTGGTGAACTGCTGGGTGTGTGGTGCACTGTTGGGTGTGTGGTGCACTGTTGGGTGTGTGGTGCACTGCTGGGTGTGTGGTGCACTGCTGGGTGTGTGTGGTGCACTGCTGGGTGTGTGGTGCACTGCTGGGTGTGTGTGGTGCACTGCTGGGTGTGTGGTGCACTGTTGGGTGTGTGGTGCACTGCTGGGTGTGTGGTGCACTGTTGGGTGTGTGGTGCACTGTTGGGTGTGTGGTGCACTGTTGGGTGTGTGGTGCACTGTTGGGTGTGTGGTGCACTGTTGGGTGTGTGGTGTACTGCTGGGTGTGTGGTGCACTGTTGGGTGTGTGGTGCACTGTTGGGTGTGTGGTGCACTGTTGGGTGTGTGTGGTGCACTGCTGCTGGGTGTGTGGTGCAGTGCTGGGTGTGTGGTGCACTGTTGGGTGTGTGGTGCACTGTTGGGTGTGTGGTGCACTGTTGGGTGTGTGGTGCACTGTTGGGTGTGTGTGTAGTGGTGTGTAGTACACAGGTGGGTGTAGGGGTGTGTAGTACACAGGTGTGTGTAGTGGTGTGTAGTACACAGGTGGGTGTAGGGGTGTGTAGTACACAGGTGTGTGTAGGAGTGTGTAGTACACAGCTGGGTGTAGGGGTGTGTAGTACACAGGTGTGTGTAGGGGTGTGTACTGCACAGGTGGGTGTAGGAGTGTGTAGTACACAGGTGGGTGTAGGGGTGTGTAGTACACAGGTGGGTGTAGAGGTGTGTAGTACACAGGTGTGTGTAGTACACAGGTGGGTGTAGAGGTGTGTGTAGGGGTGTGTAGTACACAGGTGGGTGTAGGGGTGTGTAGTACACAGGGGTGTGTTGGGGTGTGTGTAGTACACAGGTGGGTGTAGGGGTGTGTAGTACACAGGTGTGTGTAGGGGTGAGCAGTACACAGGTGTGTGTAGGGGTGAGCAGTACACAGGTGGGTGTAGGTGTGTGCAGTACACAGGTGGGTGTAGAGGTGTAGTACACAGGTGGGTGTAGGGGTGTGTAGTACACAGGTGTGTGTAGGTGTGTGCAGTACACAGGTGGGTGTAGGTGTGTGTAGGTGTGTGCAGTACACAGGTGGGTGTAGGTGTGTGTAGTACACAGGTGGGTGTAGGTGTGTGCAGTACACAGGTGTGTGTAGGTGTGTGCAGTACACAGGTGGGTGTAGGTGTGTGCAGTACACAGGAGGGTGAAGGTGTGTGTAGTACACAGGTGGGTGTAGGTGTGTGCAGTACACAGGTGTGTGTAGGTGTGTGCAGTACACAGGTGGGTGTAGGTGTGTGTAGTACACAGGTGGGTGTAGGTGTGTGCAGTACACAGGTGGGTGTAGGTGTGTGCAGTACACAGGTGGGTGTAGGTGTGTGCAGTACACAGGTGGGTGTAAGTGTGTGTGTAGTACACAGGTGGGTGTAGGTGTGTGTAGTACACAGGTGGGTGTAGGTGTGTGCAGTACACAGGTGGGTGTAGGTGTGTGTAGTACACAGGTGGGTGTAGGTGTGTGCAGTACACAGGTGTGTGTAGTACACAGGTGGGTGTAGGTGTGTGTAGTACACAGGTGGGTGTAAGTGTGTGTAGTACACAGGTGGGTGTAGGGGTGTGTAGTACACAGGTGTGTGTAGGTGTGTGTAGTACACAGGTGGGTGCAGGTGTGTGCAGTACACAGGTGGGTGTAGGTGTGTGCAGTACACAGGTGGGTGTAGAGGTGTAGTACATAGGTGGGTGTAGGTGTGTGTAGTACACAGATGGGTGTAAGTGTGTGTAGTATACAGGTGGGTGTAGGTGTGTGCAGTACACAGGTGGGTGTAGAGGTGTGTAGTACACAGGTGGGTGTAGGTGTGTGCAGTACACAGGTGGGTGTAGAGGTGTAGTACACAGGTGGGTGTAGTGGTGTGTAGTACACAGGAGGGTGTAGTGGTATACAGTGGAGCACCTGAGGACTCCACATCCGCACCTTAGGTGTTCACTGTACAATGTTTATATACAGTATAGAATATATACAATACTATAAGTTATACAATGAATATAACCACTATATTTCAACAACCACCATGTAATATAGTTATAACCACCCAACAGCATTCACAAAAGTGGTTGTTGAAGACATTATGGGGCTCCCTCACCCCCACACCCTCCTCAGCTGCTCTGAGTGTGGTCATTATTGGTCCTGTACTGAGGAGGTCTGCCCTGCTGGTTAGTCCTGGTGCTGGGCGTCCAAGATGGCGCCCACTGTCAGGCGTCGTGGGCGGCTCTTCTCATGTGGGTCAGGAAGTGTCTTGTGAGGTGTGAGTGTCCAGGAACAGTGAGGGAGGTGGGGAAGGGAGTGTGGAAGTGAGAGATTGAGGGAGTGAGGGGTGTGAGGGAGGGAGTGAGGGAGTGAGGGAGTGAGGGAGTGAGAGAGTGAGAGAGTGAGAGAGTGAGAGAGTGAGCGAGTGAGGGAGTGAGGGAGTGAGAGAGTGAGGGAGTGAGGGAGTGAGGGAGTGAGGGAGTGAGAGAGTGAGAGAGTGAGAGAGTGAGAGAGTGAGAGAGTGAGAGTGAGAGAGTGAGAGAGTGAGAGAGAGTGAGAGAGTGAGAGAGTGAGAGAGTGAGGGAGTGAGAGAGTGGAGTGAGGGAGTGAGGGAGTGAGGGAGTGAGGGAGTGGGGGAGTGAGGGAGTGAAGGAGTGAGGGATTGAGGGTGTGGGGAGTGAGGGAGAGAGTGAGTGAGTGAGTGAGGGAGTGAGGGTGTGGGGGAGTAAGGGAGAGAGTGAGTGAGGGAGTGAGGGAGTGAGAGTGTGGGGGAGTGAGGGAGTGAGGGTGTGGGGGAGTGCGGGAGTGAGGGAGAGAGTGAGGGAGTGAGTGAGGGAGGGAGTGAGAGAGTGAGGGAGTGAGAGGGTGAGGGAGTGAGGGAGTGAGGGAGAGGGATGATGTCTGCTCGACAACTCATGAATATGTTCATTCGAAATTCCTCCCGAGGACGCCAGTCAGATTCACACTGAGGCTTGGGGCGTGGCAATGGGGTGAGGGGCGTGGCAACGGGGTGAGGGGCGTGGCAACGGGGTGAGGGGCGTGGCAACGGGGTGAGGGGCGTGGCAACGGGGTGAGGGGCGTGGCAACGGAGTGAGGGGCGTGGCAACGGGGTGAGGGGCGTGGCAACGGGGTGAGGGGCGTGGCAACGGGGTGAAGGGCGTGGCAACGGGGTGAAGGGCGTGGCAACGGGGTGAGGGGCGTGGCAACGGGGTGAGGGGGCGTGGCAAGGGAGGGGGTGAGGGGCGTGGCAACGGGGTGAGGGGCGTGGCAACGGGGGGGGTGAGGGGGCGTGGCAACAGGGTGAGGGCGTGGCAACGGGGTGAGGGGCGTGGCAACGGGGTGAGGGGCGTGGCAACGGGGTGAAGGGCGTGGCAACGGGGTGACGGGGCGTGGCAACGGGGTGAGGGGGCGTGGCAACGGGGTGAGGGGCGTGGCAACGGGGTGAGGGGCGTGGCAACGGGGTGAGGGGGCGTGGCAACGGGGTGAGGGGCGTGGCAACGGGGTGAGGGGCGTGGCAACGGGGTGTGGGGCGTGGCAACGGGGTGAGGGGCGTGGCAACGGGGTGAGGGGCGTGGCAACGGGGTGAGGGGCGTGGCAACGGGGTGAGGGGCGTGGCAATGGGGTGAGGGGCGTGGCAACGGGGTGAGGGGCGTGGCAACGGGGTGAGGGGCGTGGCAACGGGGTGAGGGGCGTGGCAACGGGGTGAGGGGCGTGGCAACGGGGTGAGGGGCGTGGCAACGGGGTGAAGGGCGTGGCAACGGGGTGAGGGGCGTGGCAACGGGGTGACGGGGCGTGGCAACGGGGTGAGGGGCGTGGCAACGGGGTGAGGGGGCGTGGCAACGGGGTGAGGGGCGTGACAACGGGGTGAGGGGCGTGGCAACGGGGTGAGGGGCGTGGCAACGGGGTGAGGGGCGTGGCAACGGGGTGAGGGGCGTGGCAACGGGGTGAGGGGCGTGGCAACGGGGTGAGGGGCGTGGCAACGGGGTGAGGGGCGTGGCAACGGGGTGAGGGGCGTGGCAACGGGGTGAGGGGCGTGGCAACGGGGTGAGGGGCGTGGCAACGGGGTGAGGGGCTTGGCAACGGGGTGAGGGGCGTGGCAACGGGGTGAGGGGCTTGGCAACGGGGTGAGGGGCTTGGCAACGGGGTGAGGGGCGTGGCAACGGGGTGAGGGGCGTGGCAACGGGGGGGTGAGGGGCGTGGCAACGGGGTGAGGGGCGTGGCAACGGAGTGAGGGGCGTGGCAACTGGGTGAGGGGCGTGGCAACGGGGTGAGGGGCGTGACAACGGGGTGAGGGGCGTGGCAACGGGGTGAGGGGCGTGGCAACGGGGTGAGGGGCTTGGCAACGGGGTGAGGGGCGTGGCAACGGGGTGGGGGGCGTGGCAACGGGGTGAGGGGCGTGGCAACGGGGTGAGGGGCTTGGCAACGGGGTGAGGGGCGTGGCAACGGGGTGAGGAGCTTGGCAACGGGGTGAGGGGCTTGGCAACGGGGTGAGGGGCTTGGCAACGGGGTGAGGGGCGTGGCAACGGGGTGAGGGGCGTGGCAACGGGGTGAGGGGCTTGGCAACGGGGTGAGGGGCTTGGCAACGGGGTGAGGGGCTTGGCAACGGGATGGTGGTGTTTATTTTAAACATTATTTTTATATTATATTAAGAACATAAATTATTGATTTAGTTATGTTAGTTTAGGTTAGGTTAAGTTTGGTTAGGTTAGGTTAGGTTAGGTAGGGTTGGTTAGGTTCAGTCATATATCTACGTTAGTTTTAACTAAAATTAAACAAAAATTAGCTGATACACAATGAAATGAATAGCTTTATAATTTCATAAGAAAAAAATTAGAAAAATATTGAAATTCTGGAAAACTTGGCTTATTACGGAAATCGGGCCTTGCATAGTAGGCCAAGAACTGTGTTCTGGCTACTAGGTACGACATATATATATATATATATATATATATATATATATATATATATATATATATATATATATATATATATATATATATATATATATATATATATATATATGTCGTACCTTAGCAGCCAGAACGCACTTTTCAGCCTACTATGCAAGGCCCGATTTGCCTAATAAGCCAAGTTTTCATGAATTAATATATTTTCCCTAATTTTTTCTTATGAAATGATAAAGCTACCGATTTCACTTGTCGTATGAGGTCAATTTTTTTTTATTGGAGTTAAAATTAACGTAGATATATGAGGGTTGGTTAGGTTCGGTCCCTACCTAACCGTTAACCTAACCTATATAAAAAAGGTTAGGTTAGGTAGCCGAATGAAATGGGTAGCTCTAGGTCATTTCGTAGGTTAGGTATTAACGAAAAAACATTAATTCATGAAAACTTGGCTTATTAGGCAAATCGGGCCTTGCATAGTAGGCTGAGAAGTGCGTTCTGGCTACTAGGTACGACATATATATATATATATATATATATATATATATATATATATATATATATATATATATATATATATATATATATATATATATATATACATATATATATGCGCAATAAATGTCAGTGGCTAAATATGATGAGGATGAGGATGGACATGTAAATAAGTGACATGATTGTGAGATGTCGATACTTTGCGGACATGATGTGAGGGTCGCGGGACGACGGCATGACCTCACTGGAGCACCAGAGGTCGTGAGAGGGGGTCGCGCCTTGCTGAGCTCCTGGCGAAGGAGGAACCCCTAGTTGTGCGCTCCTTCAAGACGAGGTAATCAAGCGGGTGTTTATGTGTGAAGCCTGAGGACGATTTAAAGTGCTCAAGTCAGGACTAGAAGAAGCCTTGTGAGGCAGTCCTATAGCGATTTTGTGGGCGACCTGTGAGCGCCATTGTTGAGGATCAGGACCTGAGCGCCCTCGAGACCCAAATTCTGCGGTTGTTTGGGGAGGAGGTGATGGAAGAACTTCGAGGCCAGGGAAGAAGTTTGCGGAGGAAACTTCGAGGCTGGAGAAGTGTATGCTGAAATCTGTGGGAGAGCAGAACTCCATAGTTGAGTGAGTTACCTCAAACAGTGTAAAGGAGCAGTGAAGAGGAGTTTTACGTGTCTCTGTGGAATCAGTGGTGAAGCATCACTGGTGGTTGATGAGGACTTCATTGTGCAACAGTTTTGGGACAACTGCAGAAGAGTTGCCTCCACCCCCAGGCCTCCTGGGGGTGTCGAGGACCGGGCCGCGGGGGACACTACAGCCCCAAAATCATCTCAAGATAACCTCAAGATAAGGGTGGCAGAGCATACGAATTCGTAAAAGGGGGATTTAGGAGATCATTCCAAACAAGGAGAGAGTGGGGAGTCACAGCGGCTCAAGTAGGGTATGTACACAAGACAACGAGGCCAGTGTTGCAGTCGCACCCCTAAATATGTGATGCTGAACCCCTCTCCAAGATCCAGAGGCGTACAGGGTGATCTCCTGAGTAAATTTCAAGTCCTCCAGTGTCCCCTGCTGGTCGACCAACGGTAGCGGGAGTGTGGCTGCCGAGGTCGGTTGTCTGTTCCGGCAGAGAGTGGCTGGGGGACGTTATCCGCCTGTACGCCAGTAACAGTCTGCTGCAACAACCGAAGCTCTCATAGGAGCTTTAAGTTCCATAAGACCCAACCCCCTCACACCACGACAGGTGATATTGGGGGTAGTGTGGTGGTAGTGGGTGGTGGTGGTGGTGGAGGTGGTGGTGGTGGGTGATGGAGGTAGTGGTAGTGGTGGGTGGTGGAGGAAGTGGTAGGGGTAGTGGTGTTGGTGGTAGTGGGAGTGGTGGAGGTGATACTGCGGAGTAGCGGTGGTTGTGGTGGAGGTGGGGGGAGGGGAAGCCCCAGGGACCAGCCACTAGAATAACCCAGAAAGGTTGAAAGGCTTTACCTGCAATTTCAACCTCAGGTTCCTTCTTCTTATTCTTCACTGCCCACACGGCAAGAGAAGGCAATAAAGTGAGAGTAAAGAAATGAAGAAATTGTGGAATTGCTGAATACAGAAGTAATTTCTTCATGAACTTCAATGTCTTCACTATTTTTGTTTATAAGAAATGCAAAACAGAAAGTCAAAGAAAACTCCCATAAATTGACAAATAAATTAATAGCGTATAAAATCACATCAATTTATGAAAACATAAGGGGTATCGTACAGTCAGAAGGGGTATGAGGGCAACCAGTTGGACAATCGGGGATCGAACGCCGACCCTGCAAGATGCGAGAGCGTCGCACTACCAACTAGTTCTAGTGCTGGTGTTAACTCCAACGCCACAAAGGTGTACTCAGGTAGTGGCTCTTTGCAGTTGTTTTATGCATCTCTCTTTTCTGGAATTGTATTTAAGAGGGTCTTGCCACCTTCAGCACCTCCTACGGCACCTTCTGCACCACCTCTTCCAACAGTTTTTTCATCGAAACTATCAGAGAGTCATGGGCTCAGCGTTTCCTGTTTCAGCGTCCCAGTCTAGCGATCTAGAGAGGAAATGCCTTCAGCACCCTTGGTTCCCAGCCGGCATCTAAGGAGCTCGAAGAGCTTCCCAATCTTTGACCAATCATCAGTACAACTGTTCGATGGTCCTGCATTGATCCAGAGTGAAGATGTAAGACCTGACGGAGAACTAGAAGCTGGAGACAGGCAACAGTCACCTCACCCTATCCTTCGGCGCTCCCTACGATTAAAGTGTTAGGCGAGTCGTAGAGTGAGGTGAACACACACTTGTAAATGGCTAAATGTCTCGTTGTACGTTTACTGGTAATGGCTCAAAAGGGTCACGACTTACGGGCTATTCATGCCCGAGCCACCCTTTGGGTTGGTTAATCTTTATCAATCAATCATCAGTTTGGACACATTCACGGAAGACATCTCCCGTCACGCAGGGTGCAGTCGCACTTCCACATATCTCCAGTATTATCTATTGATACTGGTAATGGTTCAAAAGGGCCACCACCTACGGGCTATTCATGCCCGTGCCACCTTTTGGGTGGCTTATTCTTTATCAATCAATCAATCGTTGTACGTTGAGTGTTCCTGTGTCAGTTGAACAGCGTACTCGTGAAGGATTGATACATTGCTGACGGAACGTCGAACAATAACAATGGAAACACTGACGGAGTGTTTCTTCACCCTCCAGATGGTAGAAGGGAAGGGAAGGGAATTATCAGGGGGAAAGCGCCAAGCCATTACGACTATATAGCTCAGATGGTAGAAGATATTTGCGTAGAATAGAAAATATCCAAAAGAAAATGAATAAATCACAGTGCTGTTGTGTTTAATGATATTAATACTGCAACTAAATCTCCGAA
>NW_025566444.1:0-5000 GCF_020424385.1 Procambarus clarkii
CGTACTATTGGTCCCCTTAACCACCACTAACTACTCCTAAATCTTAACAACCTAATTACAGCTTAATTAACACCTTAACTACAGCTTAATTAACACCTTAACTACAGCTTAATTAACACCTTAGATGCGGGACATTTTAACAGGCATTTACAAGTTTTAACAAGAGCCATTAACTGTGCTTCGGGGCTTGTTAACACTCTGTTGGAGAAGTGTGTGTGCTTGAGGCACTGGATTGGTTCAACTGTTGTGGTTGGCACGAGGTTCTTGGCACGTCCTGGTTCACGGGTTATGTCATCTGTTGTTCTGGGTCATCTCTTGGATGACTTAGAGCAACAGGATGTTAGAGGGAGGGTTCCAGTCTCCTGGGGGCTCTGGGGGGCTCTGGGGGGCTCTGGGAGGCTCTGTTGGGCTCTGGGGGGCTCTGTGGGGCTCTGGGGGGGCTCTGTGGGCTCAGGGGGGCTCTGTGGGGCTCTGGGAGGCTCTGGGGGCTCTGGGGGGCTTCTGTGGAGCTCAGGGGGCTCTGTGGGGCTCTGTGGGACTCTGGGAGGCTCTGTGGGGCTCTGTGGGACTCTGGGTGGCTCTGGGAGGCTCTGTGGGGGTCTGTGGGGGCTCTGGGGGGCTCTGTGGGGCTCAGGGGGGTTCTGTGAGGCTTTGGGGGCTCTGTGGGGCTCTGGGGGGCTCTGTGGGGCTCTGTGGGGCTCTGTGGGGCTCTGGGAGGCTCTGTGGGGCTCTGGGGCTCTGGGGGGCTCTATGGAGCTCAGGGGGGTTCTGTGAGGCTCTAGGGCTCTGTGGGGCTCAGGGGGGTCTGTGGGGCTCTGGGGGGGGTCTGTGGGGCTCTGTGGGGCTCTGGGGGGCTCTGGGGGGCTCTGTGGGGCCTCTCTGGGGCTCTGGGGGGGTCTGTGGGGACTCTGTGGGGCTCTGTGGGGCCCTGGGGGGCTCTGTGAGGCTTTGGGGGCTCTGTGGGGCTCTGGGGGGGTTCTGTTGGGGCTCTGTGTGGCTCCGGGGGGCTCTGGGGCTCTGTGGGGCTCTGGGGAACTCTGGGGGCTCTGGGTGGGCTCTGGGGCTCTGTGAGGCTCTGAGGAACTCTGGGGGGCTCTGGGTGGGCTCTGGGTCTCTGTGGGGCTCTGGGGGGCTTCTGTGGGCTCTGGGAGGCTCTGTGGGGCTCTGGGAGGCTCTGGAGGCTCTGTGGGGCTCTGGGGGGCTCTGTAGGGGTCTGGGAGGCTCTGGGAGGCTTTGAGGGGCTCTGGGAGGCTCTGGGAGGCTCTGTGGGGCTTTGGAAGGCTCTGGGAGGCTCTGAGGGGCTCTGGGAGGCTCTGAGGGGCTCTGGGAGGCTCTGGGAGGCTCCGTGGGGCTCTGGGAGGCTCTGGGAGGCTCTGTGGGGCTCTGGGAGGCTCTGTGGGGCTCTGGAGGCTCTGGGAGGCTCTGAGGGCTCTGGGAGGCTCTGGGAGGCTCTGAGGGGCTCTGGGAGGCTCTGGGAGGCTCTGTGGGGCTCTGGGAGGCTCTGGGGGGCTCTGTGGGGCTCTGGGAGGCTCTGGGAGGCTCTGTGGGGCTCTGGGAGGCTCTGGGGGGGCCCTGTGGGGCTCTGGGGGACTCTGGGGGGCTTTGTGGGGCTTTGGGGGGCTCTGGAAGGCTCTGGGAGGCTCTGTGGGGTCTCTGTGGGGCTCTGTGGTGGATCTGGGGGGCTCTGGGAGGCTCTGGGGGTTCTGTTGGGGCTCTGGGGGCTCTGGGGGGGCTCTGGGAGACTTTGGGAGACTCTGTGGGGCTCTGTGGGGGTCTGTGGGGCTCTGTGGTGGTCTGTGGGGCTCGAACCGGGAACCCCAGGCGTGTGTCTGAGGGCCAAGCTCTCATAATCTATTTAGAGTGGAGGTTGCGTGCGTGAGTGTGGACGCGCGCGCGCGTACAGAGGATAGAGCCCCACAGAGCCCCCAAGACCCCCACAGAGCCCCACAGAGCCCCCCCAGAGCCAACAGAGCCCCCCGACCCTCCCCCCAGAGCCCCCCAGAGCCCCCACAGAGCCCTCCCAGAGCCCCCAGACCCCCACACAGCCCCCCAAGACCCCCACAGAGCGCCACAGAGCCCCCACAGAGCCCTCCCAGAGCCCCCAGACCCCCACACAGCCCCACACAGCCCCCAAGACCCCCCCAGAGCCCCCCGACCTTCCCCCAGAGCCCCACAGAGCGCCCACAGAGCCCTCCCAGAGCCCCCAGACCCCCACACAGCCCCCCCAAGACCCCCCCAGAGCCCCCCAGAGCCCCCCGATCCTCCCCCAGAGCCCCCCAGAACCCCCACAGAGCCCCACACAGCCCCCCAAGACCCCCCCCCCAGAGCCCCCAGAGCCCCTGACCTTCCTCCAGAGACCCACAGAGCCCCCAAGACCCCCCAGAGCCCCACAGAGCCCCACAGAGCCCCCAAGACCCCCCCCCAGAGCCCCACACAGCCCCCCAAGACCCCCCAGAGACCCACAGAGCCCCCCGACCTTCCCCCAGAGCCCCACAGAGCGCCCACAGAGCCCTCCCAGAGCCCCCAGACCCCCACACAGCCCCCCAAAGCCCCCCCAAGACCCCCCAGAGCCCCCCATAGCCCCCCGATCCCCGATCCTCCCCCAGAGCCCCCCAGAACCCCCACAGACCCCCCCAGAGCCCCACAGAGCGCAGGATACACAGTACAACTACTAACCAACTAGGCGAGGGAACGTGGCTGCCTCGTCACTATATCCTGAGCCAGAGCTGGAGACATGCGGCCGTCCTCCCTACCCCTCCCCACTCCCTGGTCCCTCTGTCACTCATCATTACTGAGTGACAACCGTCAGGGGGGACACGACGGGCACTCACACACACACACTCAAACACACGCAACACACACACACACTCAAACACACGCAAACACACACACACACTCAACCGCAGGTCCTCGAAGCCAGTACTTCAAAAAATTTCCTCAAGATCCTTAACAACAGTATGAGGACACAGTATGAGGGCATACAGAGTATGAGGACACAGTATGAGGACATACAGAGTATGAGGACACAGTATGAGGGCATACAGAGTATGAGGACACAGTATGAGGGCATACAGAGTATGAGGACACAGTATGAGGGCATACAGAGTATGAGCACAGTATGAGGACATACAGAGTATGAGGACACAGTATGAGGACATACAGAGTATGAGGACATAGTATGAGGACATACAGAGTATGAGGACACAGTATGAGGACACAGTATGAGGGCATACAGAGTATGAGGACACAGTATGAGGACATACAGAGTATGAGGACACAGTATGAGGACATACAGAGTATGAGGACATAGTATGAGGACATACAGAGTATGAGGACATTGTATGAGGACCCATTTTAATGTTTCTTTTCATCCACAGGGAGTTACGGTGGCTATATAAGCGAATTCACAAGGATAGAGTTGATCTGGCACGGCCCATGCTTATCCAGCTTAAACGGGTAGGTCACCCACACACACACACGCACACACACACACACACACACACCACACACACACACCACACACACACACACACACACACACACACACACACACACACACACACACACTACGGGAATTAAACCTCACTTCGCTGGAAGACAGAAGAGTTAGGGGGACATGATCACCACATTCAAGATTCTGAAGGGGATTGATAGGGTAGATAAAGACAGTCTATTTAACACAAGGGGGAACACGCACAAGGGGACACAGGTGGAAACTGAGTGCCCAAATGAGCCACAGAGATATTAGAAAGAACTTTTTAGTGTCAGAGTGGTTGACAAATGGAATGCATTAGGAAGTGATGTGGTGGAGGCTGACTCCATACACAGTTTCAAGTGTAGATATGACAGAGCCCGATAGGCTCATGAATCTGTACACCTGTTGATTGACGGTTGAGAGGCGGGACCAAAGAGCCAGAGCTCAACCCCCGCAAACACAACTAGGTGACTACACACACACACACACATTCCCAGTCCAAAAGGAAAACAGTGAAATGAAGATGAGAAACCCATGGTTTAATCAGAGATGTAGGCTAGCTAAGCAGCAAAGTAAAAGGGCATGGAGAAACTATAGGAATAACAGGACACTGGAGAGCAGAGAAAGATACCAGAATGCCAGGAATGAATATGTCAGGATGAGAAGAGAGGCAGAAAGACAATACGAAAATGACATCGCAAGCAAGGCAAAGACTCAGCCTAAATTGTTGCATAGCCACATTAGGAGAAAAACAACAGTAAAGGAACAGGTTATGAGATTAAGGATAGGGGCAGAAGGATTCACTACAAACGACAAGGAAGTGTGTGAGGAACTGAATAAGAAATTCCAGGAGGTCTTCACCTTAGAACAAGGAGAAATTCCAGAGGTAAGTGAGGGAATAGCTAACCAGGAACCACTGGAAGAGTTTGAGATTACCAGCGGGGAAGTAAGGAAGTGTTTACTAGAATTGGATGTGACGAAGGCTATAGGCCCAGATGGAATCTCCCCTTGGATACTAAAGGAAGGAGCAGAAGAACTGTGCCTCCCGCTCTCCCATGGTGTATAACAAATCACTGGCAACAGGGGGAAACTGCCAGAAATTTGGAAAGCAGCTAACGTAGTCCCGATATACAAGAAAGGGGATAGACAGGAGGCACTGAATTACAGACCAGTGTCCCTAACCTGCATACCATGCAAGATGATGGAGAAGATTGTGCGAAGAAAACTAGTGGAACATCTGGAGCGAAAGAACTTTGTAACACAGCATCAACATGGATTCAGGGATGGCAGGTCCTGCCTCACAGGGTTACTTGAATTCTACGACCAGGCAACAAAAATAAGGCAAGAAAGAGAAGGGTGGGCAGACTGCATATTTTTGGATTGTCAGAAAGCCTTTGACACAGTGCCACACGAGAGGCTATTGAAAAAACTGGAGATGCAGGCTGGAGTGAAAGGGAAGGTACTCCGTTGGATACAGGAGTACCTAAGTAACAGGAGACAACGAGTCAGTGTGAGGGGTGAGGTC
>NW_025566444.1:12500-60210 GCF_020424385.1 Procambarus clarkii
TTGACCTGTCAAAAGTGCGCTAGCTGTGAAGCCAGATACCTATATATGACAAGTATATCAGAGAAAACAGTACATGGAACATGAAGACCTGGCTTAATTACCTTTAGTTTGAGGCTATTTCGCGTTCTAACCGGGTCACCCTATATAATGACATTAATGGCCACTAATGATAGATAATGGGTTTCGGAAAGAACACTTAACTTGATTTGTTGACAGCGTGTTGACAGATGGTACCTTTGGTATCCATAACACTACGTCCAAGTAAAATTAACAGGAGCCGAATTTGCTCCCGTGTGAGCCTCTGGTCTCTATAAACAACAATGGCTGCCCTCCTCCCCACTCTGACGCCTGGCCCTACTTTGTCCAGATTTCAGAAAGTGATAGAAGGGTCACATTTACTCTACTTTAATATTGATAATTAAGTTAATTTATATAAGATGTTTTTATGATGGTAAAGTCCAAAGACTAATGTATTTAAGAATAATTCCCAGCAGAATAGCTGGTGAATTATAATAGTATGTGGTGATGATATCCCGTTTTCTATAGACGGTAATTCCACTACAAGTTACGTTTTCTATGGGTAACTTGTTGGTAATACAGCAGCACTTATTATCTGTCTGTATATTGAATGGTGTCGGATTTTCCGACATAATTCCCCAGGGGGCTGCTCACGGGTCGAAGTCCTATTTAGAACAGACAAACACCGATACTCCTCCTTCGAATTATTAGATTAATTTGATGTTAGTAGTTAGTAATCACACATTTGTGCGTCTGTTCGTACAGGACGGATGTCCCGTACTAGAGTTGCAGGGGTTAGAAGTCTAATGCGATTTCATTTCCCTGTCAACTCTTGAAAGGCTAATATTCAAGCCTTATTACATATTATTTAACCCAGAAGACTGAATGTGATCAAGTACTACAGTCAAGTATGATTCAGGGACTGCAGTGAGATCAGTGACATTAGATATAACTTGAAGTTTCTTCAGGTAACTGGTCACTGATATATAAACACTGAGGCCCATGGAATGCATCTTGATTAAATAATAAATGTATCAAATCAGTCATCAGATTTATTGGGGTTTTAATTTAGTTAATTGATTCAGAAGATTGAATAGCTCATCATTAAAGTAAAGTATGGTTCTGAGACTGCAGTGGGTTCAGTGACATTGGTCGCAGTGACTTGTAGCTGTTTTAGGCTACTGTTCACTGATTTGCCACTGAGGCCTCATGAACTCATCTTCAGCTTTAAATGATGATACTAACATCAACCTCTGTTGGTATAGTCAGCTGTAATCTCCTTAGTATAATGCTACTGGAGAAATATAATCAGCTGACAAATTTAGGTTTCTACTGGTATTGTTTATCTGCAGGCATAGGTCTCCTCAGGCTTGATACTGGGCCTGAGAGTAATTTACCTCCTGCAGAGTTTAACATGGTTATACCCTGATATTTAGTAGGGCTACCGATGAATCGATGGTAGTAGTCTGTCCCCACAAGGACAGCCATTTGGCATTTGATTTGCTCAAATTTACCTGCAGCTGCTTGATAATAGCTTTCCAGGTCAGCATAATCAACTGTTGATTGTTGTGACAAATCTTCACATTTCTTGATCTGTCTTGTTAAGTGGCCTTTAAGACCTGCAAGGGTTCTTTTCATTCTCCCTGCATTATCCATACTGGCTAGTTGGAGAAGCCTTGTGGGGCTTGTACTTGGGCTGCTCATAATACTGAACAAGCTCTAATGGTAGCCTAGGGTAAATTCTGAACTCACTAGGCAATAATCCTACCTCTACTAGAGGTTAGCACTTAAAATTAATACACATTATATATATACAATCATCCACACTAATGATTTGAGTGATAAACCAGTGTCACTGGAAGTACCTTTAGGTTAGCTCTTCTATATCACCCTAGGATGGTAGAGACACTAATTAATCACTCAAAGGTGTAATGATCATAAGTAAATTATTATATATACAA
Organism: Procambarus clarkii; assembly: GCF_020424385.1. NCBI lineage: Eukaryota > Metazoa > Arthropoda > Malacostraca > Decapoda > Cambaridae > Procambarus > Procambarus clarkii. Next base: position 14,480 of record NW_025566444.1, read on the forward strand.
CTCAACTCGAGTTGATAAAAATTACACCCAAATAGGGTCTGGACCATTCATTAATGGTGTTAGGTTATTCAATATAGTACAACTGACTATGGTAATAATGGGACTAGGATGAACGATAATAGTTCAACTAGTCATATCCTACCCTGTTGTGGGTTGGCAATTAGTAAATATACTGTGATCACTAGTGCAATATATATTAAATAATTCTCTATTTTGGAGAAATAATATACACAATTATTTATAATAGCCTCTTAATTAGCCTCTATGAAACTTCTAATATTATCTAGAAGTATTAAATGTTATTAGTGACCTCGCGAAATAAAGTCCACAAAATTCGTGGATAATCTCTCGCGAAATGTAACACCACGAAATCCGTGAACAATCTCGCGAAGACACAGTCACTAATTTGGCTGGATTCTATATTAGCGCTGTCATTTCACAGAATAACACTCCACCAAATCTGTGGGTGTGCATGAAACCGCTGACGAAGCTGATCTGGGCTGAGGGAGGCTCCTGAGCTCCCTCGAGGCTACGCTTCTGTCTATGACTGGCTGGCTTTGTTTAAATAACACTGCACTAGTATATTTAATGAATCCACTGGTTAACTGGTTCATCCGGTACTAAGATGACCAAATGTGGGTTCATAGGACCGAATAATCCGTCATCCGGTTCGAAGATGACCAAATAATGTGGGAACCGACCTGTGAGATTTATATTTATTTAATTTATATGAATTTATATTTACGTTAATTTATATACTTCGATAGCAATTTGTATAATGATAAGTGGACTGTATTTCTGCAATAATCTCACAAATCGATCCTCTACACATTAGGGGGGGTTATTAAATTAATATATATGCAGCCAATCAAACTACAGTAACTACATACATTGAAGAGGTTCCTTATCTTATAGTACAGCAGGTTAGTCCACCAGGTATAACTAGGGTGTAGACACCAAATTATCCTCTTTGAGGTAGCTTCCATATCACCCAGTAACTGGTGCACAAAATCTTGCATCCTCGTCTTGACCTGTCAAAAGTGCGCTAGCTGTGAAGCCAGATACCTATATATGACAAGTATATCAGAGAAAACAGTACATGGAACATGAAGACCTGGCTTAATTACCTTTAGTTTGAGGCTATTTCGCGTTCTAACCGGCTAACCCTATATCCTGACATTAATGGCCATAAATGAATGATAAACGGGTTTCGGAAAGAACACTTAACTTGATTTGTTGACAGCGTGTTGACAGATGGTACACCTTGGTATCCATAACACTACGTCCAAGTAAAATTAACAGGAGCCGAATTTGCTCCCGTGTGAGCCTCTGGTCTCTATAAACAACAATGGCTGCCCTCCTTCCCCACTCTGACGCCTGGCCTACTTTGTCCAGATTTCAGAAAGTGATAGAAGGGTCACATTTACTCTACTTTAATATTGATAATTAAGTTAATTTATATAAGATGTTTTTATGATGGTAAAGTCCAAAGACTAATGTATTTAAGAATAATTCCCAGCAGAATAGCTGGTGAATTATAATAGTATGTGGTGATGATATCCCGTTTTCTATAGACGGTAATTCCACTACAAGTTACGTTTTCTATGGGTAACTTGTTGGTAATACAGCAGCACTTATTATCTGTCTGTATATTGAATGGTGTCGGATTTTCCGACATATCTAGTCAAGGATAAGACTAAACTGGAAAAGGTTCAAAGGTTTGCCACCAGACTAGTACCCGAGCTGAGAGGTATGAGCTACGAGGAGAGACTACGGGAATTAAACCTCACTTCGCTGGAAGACAGAAGAGTTAGGGGGGACATGATCACCACATTCAAGATTCTGAAGGGGATTGATAGGGTAGATAAAGACAGGCTATTTAACACAAGGGGAACACGCACAAGGGGACACAGGTGGAAACTGAGTGCCCAAATGAGCCACAGAGATATTAGAAAGAACTTTTTTAGTGTCAGAGTGGTTGACAAATGGAATGCATTAGGAAGTGATGTGGTGGAGGCTGACTCCATACACAGTTTCAAGTGTAGATATGACAGAGCCCAATAGGCTCATGAATCTGTACACCTGTTGATTGACGGTTGAGAGGCGGGACCAAAGAGCCGAGCTCAACCCCCGCAAACACAACTAGGTGAGTACAACTAGGTGAGTACACACACACACACACTCACACACTCACACACACACACACACACACACACACACACACACACACACACCACACACCACACACACACACACACACACACACACACACACACACACACACACACACACACACACACACACACACACACACACACACACCACACACACACACCACACACACACACACACACACACACACACACACACACACACACACACACACACACACACACACACACACAACCAAAAAAATATTATTGCAAATCACGAGATTACAACAACAAAATTCATTTGGAGGATATGTATTATGTATTAATATGTATTAATGCTGTATACGTGAAGATTCGCGTTTAATTGAAATGATTGTATGATTCTCCCAATCATATATATACACACTGGCTTATACATATGTATGATATGCACATACTCACGCACACACATCACACACACACACACACACACACACACACACACACACACACACACACACACACACACCACACACACACCACACACACACACACACACACACACACACACACACACACCACACACACACACACACACACACACACACACACACACACACACACACACCACACACACACACACACACACACACACACACACACACACACACACACACACACACACACACACACACACACACACACCAAAAAAATATTATTGCAAATCACGAGATTACAACAACAATTGTTTTGAATTCATTTTGGAGGATATGTATTATGTATTAATATGTATTAATGCTGTATACGTGAAGATTCGCGTTTAATTGAAATGATTGTATGACATGAGAAATCATATTCACTCATACATGATATGCACATACTCATGATATATACGCATAACATACACGCATATTTCATACATGAATTTATACTAAATACACATGTATACACAAAGTATTTCGACAGTTTCAATTGAAATATACTTGATATATCGACGTTCTGAATTATATGTTAATTATACATAGTGGTGTATACATATTGTATGTGTATGTTGTATACATATTAACTTGTTATTTATCTCTTTTTCTACATATCCTGGTACGCCCTGATGCACGCCTCCTGGTGCATGACCCACTGGTGCACGCCCCCTGGTGCACGACACCCTGGTGCACGCCCCCTGGTGCACGCCCCCTGGTGCACGACACCCTGGTGCACGACACTCTGGTGCACGACCCCCTGGTGCACGCCCCCTGGTGCACGACACCTGGTGCACGACACCCTGGTACACGCCCCCTGGTGCACGCCCCCTGGTGCACGACACCCTGGTGCACGACACCTGGTGCACGACACCCTGGTGCACGACACCCTGGTGCACGACACCCTGGTGCACGCCCCCTGGTGCACGACACCCTGGTGCACGCCCCCTGGTGCACGACACCCTGGTGCACGACACCCTGGTGCACGACCCCCTGGTGCACGCCCCCTGGTGTTCGACACCCTGGTGCACGACACCCTGGTGCACGACACCCTGGTGCACGACACTCTGGTGCACGACCCCCTGGTGCACGACACCTTGGTGCACGACACCTGGTGCACGACACCCTGGTGCACGACACTGTGGGGCACGACACCCTGGTGCACAACACCTGGTGCACGACACCCTGGTGCACGACACCCTGGTGCACGCCCCCTGGTGCACGACATCCTGGTGCACGACACCCTGGTGCACAACACCCCGGTGCACGACCCCCTGGTGCACGCCCCCTGGTGCACGACACCCTGGTGCACGACACCCTGGTGCACGCCCCCTGGTGCACGACATCCTGGTGCACGACACCCTGGTGCACGACACTCTGGTGCACGACCCCCTGGTGCACGCCCCCTGGTGCACGACACCCTGGTGCACGCCCCCTGGTGCACGACCCCCTGGTGCACGCCTCCTGGTGCACGACCCCCTGGTGCACGCCCCCTGGTGCACGACACCTGGTGCATAACACCCTGGTGCACGACACCCTGGTGCACGCCCCCTGGTGCACGCCCCCTGGTGCACGACACCCTGGTGCACGCCCCCTGGTGCACGACCCCCTGGTGCACGCCCCCTGGTGCACGACACCCTGGTGCACGCCCCCTGGTGCACGACACCCTGGTGCACGACACCTGGTGCACGACACCCTGGTGCACGACACCCTGGTGCACGCCCCCTGGTGCACGACACCTGGTGCACGACACCCTGGTACACGCCCCCTGGTGCACGACACCTCGTGCACGACACTCTGGTGCACGACACTCTGGTGCACGACACCCTGGTGCACGACACCCTGGTGCACGACACCCTGGTGAACGCCCCCTGGTGCACGACACCCTGGTGCACGACACCCTGGTGCACGACACCCTGGTGAACGCCCCCTGGTGCACGACACCCTGGTGCACGACACCCTGGTGCACGACACCCTGGTGAACGCCCCCTGGTGCACGACACCCTGGTGCACGCCTCCTGGTGCACGACACCCTGGTGCACGACACCCTGGTGCACGCCCCCCTGGTGCACGACACCCTGGTGCACGACACTCTGGTGCACGCCCCCTGGTGCACGACACCCTGGTGCACGACATCCTGGTGCACGACACACTGGTGCACGCCCCCTGGTGCACGACACCCTGGTGCACGCCCCCTGGTGCACGCCCCCTGGTGCACGACACCCTGGTGCACGCCCCTTGTGCACGACACCTCGTGCACGACACTCTGGTGCACGACACTCTGGTGCACGACACCCTGGTGCACGACACCCTGGTGCACGACACCCTGGTGCACGACACCCTGGTGCACGCCCCCTGGTGCACGCCCCCTGGTGCACGACACCCTGGTTCACGCCCCCTGGTGCACGACACCCTGGTGCACGACACCTGGTGCACGACACCTGGTGCACGACACCCTGGTACACGCCCCCTGGTGCACGCCCCCTGGTGCACGACACCCTGGTGCACGACACCTGGTGCACGACACCCTGGTGCACGACACCCTGGTGCACGACACCCTGGTGCACGCCCCCTGGTGCACGACACCCTGGTGCACGACACCCTGGTGCACGACCCCCTGGTGCACGCCCCCTGGTGTTCGACACCCTGGTGCACGACACCCTGGTGCACGACACCCTGGTGCACGACACTCTGGTGCACGACCCCCTGGTGCACGACACCTTGGTGCACGACACCTGGTGCACGACACCCTGGTGCACGACACTCTGGGCACGACACCCTGGTGCACAACACCTGGTGCACGACACCCTGGTGCACGACACCCTGGTGCACGCCCCCTGGTGCACGACATCCTGGTGCACGACACCCTGGTGCACAACACCCCGGTGCACGACCCCCTGGTGCACGCCCCCTGGTGCACGACACCCTGGTGCACGACACCCTGGTGCACGCCCCCTGGTGCACGACATCCTGGTGCACGACACCCTGGTGCACGACACTCTGGTGCACGACCCCCTGGTGCACGCCCCCTGGTGCACGACACCCTGGTGCACGCCCCCTGGTGCACGACCCCCTGGTGCACGCCTCCTGGTGCACGACCCCCTGGTGCACGCCCCCTGGTGCACGACACCTGGTGCATAACACCCTGGTGCACGACACCCTGGTGCACGCCCCCTGGTGCACGCCCCCTGGTGCACGACACCCTGGTGCACGCCCCCTGGTGCACGACCCCCTGGTGCACGACCCCCTGGTGCACGCCCCCTGGTGCACGACACCCTGGTGCACGCCCCCTGGTGCACGACACCCTGGTGCACGACACCTGGTGCACGACACCCTGGTGCACGACACCCTGGTGCACGCCCGCTGGTGCACGACACCTGGTGCACGACACCCTGGTACACGCCCCCTGGTGCACGACACCTCGTGCACGACACTCTGGTGCACGACACTCTGGTGCACGACACCCTGGTGCACGACACCCTGGTGCACGACACCCTGGTGAACGCCCCCTGGTGCACGACACCCTGGTGCACGACACCCTGGTGCACGACACCCTGGTGAACGCCCCCTGGTGCACGACACCCTGGTGCACGACACCCTGGTGCACGACACCCTGGTGAACGCCCCCTGGTGCACGACACCCTGGTGCACGACACCCTGGTGCACGCCTCCTGGTGCACGACACCCTGGTGCACGACACCCTGGTGCACGCCCCCCTGGTGCACGACACCCTGGTGCACGACACTCTGGTGCACGCCCCCTGGTGCACGACACCCTGGTGCACGACACACTGGTGCACGCCCCCTGGTGCACGACACCCTGGTGCACGCCCCCTGGTGCACGCCCCCTGGTGCACGACACCCTGGTGCACGCCCCTTGTGCACGACACCTCGTGCACGACACTCTGGTGCACGACACTCTGGTGCACGACACCCTGGTGCACGACACCCTGGTGCACGCCCCCCTGGTGCACGACACCCTGGTGCACGACACTCTGGTGCACGCCCCCTGGTGCACGACACCCTGGTGCACGACACCCTGGTGCACGACACACTGGTGCACGCCCCCTGGTGCACGACACCCTGGTGCACGCCCCCTGGTGCACGCCCCCTGGTGCACGACACCCTGGTGCACGCCCCTTGTGCACGACACCTCGTGCACGACACTCTGGTGCACGACACTCTGGTGCACGACACCCTGGTGCACGACACCCTGGTGCACGACACCCTGGTGTACGACACCCTGGTGCACGCCCCCTGGTGCACGCCCCCTGGTGCACGACACCCTGGTTCACGCCCCCTGGTGCACGACACCCTGGTGCACGACACCTGGTGCACGACACCCTGGTGCACGACACCCTGGTGCACGACACCCTGGTGCACGACACCCTGGTGCACGACACCCTGGTGCACGACACCCTGGTGCACGCCCTCCTGGTGCACGACACCCTGGTGCACGCTCCCTGGTGCACGACACCCTTGTGCACGACACCCTGGTGCACGCCCCCCTGGTGCACGACACCCTGGTGCACGCCCCTTGTGCACGACACCTCGTGCACGACACTCTGGTGCACGACACTCTGGTGCACGACACCCTGGTGCACGACACCCTGGTGCACGACACCCTGGTGCACGACACCCTGGTGTACGACACCCTGGTGCACGCCCCCTGGTGCACGCCCCCTGATGCACGACACCCTGGTTCACGCCCCCTGGTGCACGACACCCTGGTGCACGACACCTGGTGCACGACACCCTGGTGCACGACACCCTGGTGCACGCCCCCTGGTGCACGACACCCTGGTGCACGACACCCTGGTGCACGACACCTGGTGCACGACACCCTGGTGTACGACACCCTGGTGCACGCCCCCTGGTGCACGACACCCTGGTGCACGACACCTGGTGCACGACACCCTGGTGCACGCCCCCTGGTGCACGACACCCTGGTGCACGACACCCTGGTGCACGACACCTGGTGCACGACACCCTGGTGTACGACACCCTGGTGCACGCTCCCTGGTGCACGACACCTGGTGCACGACACCCTGGTGCACGCCCCCTGGTGCACGACACCCTGGTGCACGACACCCTGGTGCACGCTCCCTGGTGCACGACACCCTGGTGCACGACACCCTGGTGCACGACACCTGGTGCACGACACCCTGGTGCACGCCCCCCTGGTGCACGACACCCTGGTGCACGCTCCCTGGTGCACGACACCCTGGTGCACGACACCCTGGTGCACGACACCCTGGTGCACGCCCTCCTGGTGCACGACACCCTGGTGCACGCTCCCTGGTGCACGACACCCTGGTGCACGATACCCTGGTGCACGCCCCCCTGGTGCACGACACCCTGGTGCACGCTCCCTGGTGCACGACACCCTGGTGCACGACACCCTGGTGCACGCCCCCCTGGTGCACGACACCCTGGTGCACGCTCCCTGGTTCACGACACCCTGGTGCACGCCCCCCTGGTGCACGCCCCCCTGGTGCCCGCCCCCTGGTGCACGCCCCCTGGTGCACGCCCCCTGGTGCACGCCCCCTGGTGCACGACACCCTGGTGCACGACACCCTGGTGCACGCCCTCCTGGTGCACGACACCCTGGTGCACGACACCCTGGTGCACGACACCTGGTGCACGACACCCTGGTGCACGCTCCCTGGTGCACGACACCCTGGTGCACGACACCCTGGTGCACGACACCTGGTGCACGACACCCTGGTGCACGCCCCCCTGGTGCACGCCCCCCTGGTGCACGCTCCCTGGTGCACGACACCCTGGTGCACGACACCCTGGTACACGACACCCTTGTGCACGCCCTCCTGGTGCACGACACCCTGGTGCACGCTCCCTGGTGCACGACACCCTGGTGCACGACACCCTGGTGCACGCCCCCCTGGTGCACGCCCCCCTGGTGCACGCCCCCTGGTGCACGACACCCTGGTGCACGCCCCCCTGGTGCACGCCCCCTGGTGCACGCCCCCTGGTGCACGCCCCCTGGTGCACGCCCCCTGGTGCACGCCCCCTGGTGCACGCCCCCCTGGTTCACGCCCCCTGGTGCACGCCCCCTGGTGCACGGCCCAACAGATGAAGGACCTGCAGTACGAACATCTGGTACGGTTCATAGGCGTGTGTGTGGACAGCAAGCCGTACTGCGCCGTGTTCACCGAGTACTGCCCAAAAGGTTCTCTCCAGGACCTGCTAGAGAACGAGGACGTCAAACTGGACTCCATGTTTAAGATGTCTCTAATGCATGACATTGTTAAGGTGGGTAGTTAGTGTGTGGCTCAACAACCCGTTCTCCCACTGGCTTAATAGTCAATATTGGCTTATTTATAAGTGCATATGTGACATACGTATTGATTGTGAATATTTTAGTTTACCTTGAAAAGCTTCATAGACAACACCGACCTCACCTAACCTTCTTAGTATGTAAAGATAAGCCTCTTATTGCTTCTTAATTACAATTATTACTTAAGCTATACCGTTGATAGGTTAACTTGCCTAAGGTGTAGTTACAGGAGTCTGGTGGTGTCTCGTCTTCCCAGTACTCTTTGTCCTACCTTCTCAATGCTGCCAAAACGTCTGCCACTCTGCTAAAGTTACCTTCCTAGTGTTTTCTTTAGCTTCATTCGGAATTCCTCTTTGTCAGTTTGGTCTATTCATGTTAGTATTTTGTATGTGGTGATCATATCTCCTCTCTTCTAGTTTTGGGCATGTTTAATGCCTTTAGTCTCTCCTTGTGACTCTTGTTTAGCAGTTCAGGAAACCATTTTGTAGCATTTGGACAACATACAAGTGCTGCATATTCCAGTTTTGGTCTGACATACGTCATGGACAGTTCTTGAGCCTATTGGGCTCTATCATATCTACATTATAAACTGTGTATGGAGTCAGCCTCCACCACATCACTGCCTAATGCATTCTGTTAACTACTCCCACACTGAACAAGGTCTTTCTAACGTCCCTGTGGCTCATGTGGGTACTCAGTCTCCACCTGTGTCCCCTTGTTCGTGTCCCACCAGTGTTGAACTGTTTATCCTTATCTACCCTGCCAATTCCCTGAGAATTACAACTGTTAAAGCCCCGTCAAATCTTAATATTAATACCACCAGACTTCCTATTCACATGAGAAACGTTCAATGATTCAATCCCACACACCTACCCCTCTCCCTCTCTCCTCAGGGCATGGCTTTCCTCCACTCAACTGAGCTTCGAACCCACGGCAATCTCAAATCCAGCAACTGCGTCGTGGACTCCAGATTCGTCCTCAAACTGACAGACTTTGGCCTCCACAACCTTAGAGAGCGAGTCTACTCTCAGGAAGATTATGTCTATTGGAAGAGTAAGTGAGGGAAGACTTAGGATGTGTAGGAGAGAGTTGGATAAAGAGAGAGACAGAGACAGAGAGAGAGACAGAGAGAGAGAGAGAGAGAGAGAGAGAGAGAGAGAGAGAGAGAGAGAGAGAGACAGAGACAGAGAGAGAGAAATCCCTAGAGTTCACAGAAGAATTTGACATCTTGGGAATGAAGTTCGACTCTTCAATGACAATGAAGAGCCATGTGATAAACCTAGCTAAAAAGGCAGCCAGGAAACTTACAGCACTACGGCGCATCTCATATCTTCTTGACAGCAAGGGATGCAAAACCTTATATGAAGCTCAAGTTCGCTCCCATCTTGAGTATGCACCCCTTTCCTGGATTGCCTGCCCCCCATCTTTCGTCAGACTGTTGGACAAAGTGGAGAGACGGGCTAGAAGGCTTATATCTAGTCTTGACCAAGTCTGGTGGGAACGGTCTGAACATCAGTGCCTGCAACACCGTCTTGACGTTGTTGGTCTTACTGTTATGTACAAGGCCAACATCCTTAAAGTTCCGCACTTGGCCCAACTCCGTGGAGTACCATAGTTCCCACTCGTAACACTAGGCTCTCAACCTTCAACAGTCTCATGCTGGAAGTGCCATTCTCAAGAACATCACTCCATCAGCGTTCATTCCTTCCGAGACTTACTCGCATCTGGAACTTGTTCGCTCAACAGATTGATACACGGGAGATCAGGTCAACTGTTCACATGAAGACTCTGGCACACAGCTGGCTACAAGCTCATCCTTTTCCTTATATGATTGTTACTTAATGTTTTTTAATGAATAAAGGCTATTCCTTCTAAAGCAAATAATACCAGGCTCATGATATAAATGGGCATCTAGGAGTAGGTTTCAACTTAGCTTACATAAGATAAATATATGATAGTTCCCAATGTGTTAGTTTCAAAGTATACTCTTATGTAATAAATGAGTTTCTAGGTGTAGGCTTCAGATGAGCTGAGGTAGGATAACAGCTCTTGCTTGCAGTTTCACTAGGTATGTTATTAGGCATCCCTTATGAATCCTAGTCTTAGTTTAAAAAAAAAAAAAGAGAGAGAGAGAGAGAGAGAGAGAGAGAGAGAGAGAGAGAGAGAGAGAGAGAGAGAGAGAGAGAGAGAGAGAGAGAGAGAGAGAGAGAGAGAGAGAGAGAGAGAGAGAGAGAGAGAGAGAGAGAGAGAGAGAGAGAGAGAGAGAGAGAGAGAGAGAGAGAGAGAGAGAGAGAGAGAGAGAGAGAGAGAGAGAGAGAGAGAGAGAGAGAGAGAGAGAGAGAGAGAGAGAGAGAGAGAGAGAGAGAGAGAGAGAGAGAGAGAGAGAGAGAGAGAGAGAGAGAGAGAGAGAGAGAGAGAGAGAGAGAGAGAGAGAGAGAGAGAGAGAGAGAGAGAGAGAGAGAGAGAGAGAGAGAGAGAGAGAGAGAGAGAGAGAGAGAGAGAGAGACAGACAGACAGACAGACAGACAGACAGACAGACAGACAGAGAACAAGTAGAGAACAAAGAGACAAAATGAGACAAATGAGAACCCAACAAACTCATGCACCTTGCTCTTGCAACTAATCACTTACATAACAGATCCCACACTCTACATAACTCTGCACAGATCCCACACTCTACATAACTCTGCACAGATCCCACACTCTACATAACTCTGCACAGATCCCACACTCTACATAACTCTGCACATATGTAAAGTTCAATACACCTGCCACTTGCATAGTCAAGAACCTATAGAACTAGTCAGATGTAGAGTTATTCAGGGCTTTGTCCTGTAATAGTTAGTACTGTACCAATCAGAATTGTACCAATCAGGGCCCAGATTCACGAAGCAGTTACGCAAGCACGTATAGTGCTTGCGTAACTGCTTCATAAACCGACCCTCTTCTGTACCAATCAGGGCCCAGATTCACGAAGCAGTTACCCAAGCACCGATAGTGCTTGCGTAACAGCTTCATGAATCTACCCCCATCTGAACCCATCAGAACCTAATAAAAAGCTAATCTGCCCCCCCACGGCCCATCAGGAAAGCTGTGGACGGCTCCAGAGATCCTCAGACACCCCAACCCCCCTGAAGAAGGCACTCAGAAGGCAGATGTCTACTCCTTCGCCATCATTGTCCACGAAATCATCTACCGGATGGGCCCCTTCTACGTCAGAAACGAAGGCCTTTCAGCTAAACGTGAGTACCTCTGATTGGTAGAGACCTGGGCGTTACCTGATTTTGCCTGGGATATTGGGGGCTTCAGGAGCCGCTATTTAGGAGTGATAGGGTGTGTCTTGAAGCACGGGAGGGCTTCAGGTACGCAGGTTCGAGTCTGTTTCATAGCTTCGTTACTGTTCCGTTTGCTGGGGGAGGGGGGGGGAGGGGGGGAGGGGGGAGGGGGGAGGGGGGGGGGGGGGGGGGGGGGGGGGGGGGGGGAGGGGGGTATGTTGATGTGTTGGTATGTATGCAAGGCTTATCGCATATATTGGTATATCTACCACACATATGTGTATATTGGTATATCTACCACACATATGTGTATATTGGTATATCTACTACACATATGTGTATATTGGTATATCTACTACACATATGTGTATATTGGTATATCTACTACACATATGTGTATATTGGTATATCTACTCTGTATATTTGTGTATCTACCCCCGCATATTGGTATATCTACCTAGTATATGGGTATATCTACCCCGAATATTAGTGTATCTACCCAGCATAGTGGTATATCTACCCTTCCCTCCTTCCTTGTCCCCCCACCCCCCCCCCCCCCCCCCACCCCCCTCGTCCGCTCTACCCCGGACAGTAGAGCGACTGGCGTCTTGCAGGTCCGGGTTCAATCCCCCACACCGTCCCCACAAGTGGTTGGGCTCCATTCCTCCCCTCCGTCCCATCCCAAATCCTGACCCCTTCCCAGCGTCGTGGTGGCTTGGCGCTTTCCCCTTAGAGTTCACTCTTCCCTCTCCTGAAATATAAGGTTAAGGAGAAATTAACTTAATTTGTGTATTTAAAGATATAATTTATTTTCGATGACGAAAAAAGTCTATGGACATTTCAACGAATATTTCATTTTTATTTTTTTTTATATACAGGAGTTGTTACATGGTTGTAAAGCCCCTAGTAAGTGTAGTGTTCCAGGCAGGTTCATAATCCTAATATTCCCCCTGGAACACGACCTGCTAAATAGTTTTACAACCAGGTATATCTGTTTTACTGCTGGGGGAAAAGAGGCTACCGTTAAGGATTGGTGCCCAGTCAATCCTCCCCGAGATACTAACCCGGGCTAAAGCGCTTGCGAAGCGCCAGGCGAGTGTCTTACCACTGCGCCACAGAGACTGACTCTCCCCATGACCAGAAGAGAATCATTGAGAATCATATAATAATTAATATTTCTTAAACCATTTACCGTAGGCCTACGGCACGTGCATCACCAACAGCCTGGTTGACCAGTCCATCAACCACAGAGACCGGGGCCACAGGGACCTACAGAATCCCCACAAAGTACCCGTATCAACCTATGTCCGTCCCATACCACAGACCAGTCCCCCTACAAATTTGTGTGAGACTTGCCCTAAGCATCTGGCCCCCAGCCTCACAGGTACATACACATACACACTTTGTAGAGACACAGGCCGTCCCTGGCTATGTATATGTAGGTGTTCTGGGCACATATGTGACTTCTCCCTTGGAGAGGGGGCATACACCTGACTACACGAAGCTGGAAGAAAAGCTTTATATCACTTGTTTAAAGTCCACAAGAACTGAGTGGGTGGTGGGCCCAGCTGGGTGGTGGTGGTGGGCCCAGCTGGGTGGTGGTGGTGGGCCCAGCTGGGTGGTGGTGGTGGGCCCAGCTGGTGGTGGTGGGCCCAGCTGGGTGGTGGTGGTGGGCCCAACTGGGTGGTGGTGGTGGGCCCAGCTGGTGGTGGTGGGCCCAGCTGGCTGGTGGTGGTGGGCCCAGCTGGGTGGTGGTGGGCCCAGCTGGGTGGTGGTGGGCCCAGCTGGGTGGTGGTGGGCCCAGCTGGTGGTGGTGGGCCCAGCTGGTGGTGGTGGGCCCAGCTAGTGGTGGTGGTCCCAGCTGGGTGGTGGTGGTGGGCCCAGCTGGGTGGTGGTGGGCCCAGCTGGGTGGTGGTGAGCCCAGCTGGGTGGTGGTGGGCCCAGCTGGGTAGTGGTGGGCCCAGCTGGGTGGTGGTGGTGGTGGGCCCAGCTGGGTGGTGGTGGTGGGCCCAGCTGGGTGGTGGTGGGCCCAGCTGGGTGGTGGTGGGCCCAGCTGGGTGGTGGTGGGCCCAGCTGGGTGGTGGTGGGCCCAGCTGGGTGGTGGTGGGCCCAGCTGGGTGGTGGTGGGCCCAGCTGGGTGGTGGTGGGCCCAGCTGGGTGGTGGTGGTGGGCCCAGCTGGGTGGTGGTGGGCCCAGCTGGGTGGTGGTGGTGGGCCCAGCTGGTGGTGGTGGTGGTGGGCCCAGCTGAGTGGTGGTGGGCCCAGCTGGTGGTGGTGGTGGGCCCAGCTGGTGGTGGTGGTGGGCCCAGCTGGGTGGTGGTGGGCCCAGCTGGGTGGTGGTGGTGGTGGTGGGCCCAGCTGGGTGGTGGTGGGCCCAGCTGGTGGTGGTGGGCCCAGCTGGGTGGTGGTGGTGGGCCCAGCTGGGTGGTGGTGGTGGGCCCAGCTGGGGGGTGGTGGTGGGCCCAGCTGGGTGGTGGTGGGCCCAGCTGGTGGTGGTGGGCCCAGCTGAGTGGTGGTGGTGGGCCCAGCTGGGTGGTGGTGGGCCCAGCTGGGTGGTGGTGGGCCCAGCTGGTGGTGGTGGGCCCAGCTGAGTGGTGGTGGTGGGCCCAGCTGGGTGGTGGTGGTGGGCCCAGCTGGGTGGTGGTGGGCCCAGATGGGTGGTGGTGGTGGGCCCAGCTGGGTGGTGGTGGTGGGCCCAGCTGGTGGTGGTGGTGGGCCCAGCTGGGTGGTGGTGGTGGTGGGCCCAGCTGGGTGGTGGTGGGCCCAGCTGGGTGGTGGTAGCTGGGTGGTGGGTGGGCCCAGCTGGGTGGTGGTGGTGGGCCCAGCTGGGTGGTGGTGGGGCCCAGCTGGGTGGTGGTGGTGGGCCCAGCTGGGTGGTGGTGGTGGGCCACCTTGGGCTGGGTGGTGGTGGTGGTGGTGGGCCCAGCTGGGAGGTGGTGGTGGTGGTGGTGGTGGTGGTGGGCCCAGCTGGGTGGTGGTGGTGGTGGTGGTGGTGGGCCCAGCTGGGTGGTGGTGGTGGTGGTGGTGGTGGGCCCTGGTGGGTGGTGGTGGGCCCAGCTGGGTGGTGGTGGTGGGCCCAGCTGGGTGGTGGTGGTGGGCCCAGCTGGGTGGTGGTGGTGGTGGGCCCAGCTGGGTGGTGGTGGTGGGCCCAGCTGGGTGGTGGTGGTGGGCCCAGCTGGTGGTGGTGGTGGGCCCAGCTGGGTGGTGGTGGGCCCAGCTGGGTGGTGGTGGTGGGCCCAGCTGGTGGTGGTGGTGATGGGCCCAGCTGGTGGTGGTGGTGGTGGGCCCAGCTGGGTGGTGGTGGTGGTGGTGGGCCCAGCTGGTGGTGGTGGTGATGGGCCCAGCTGGGTGGTGGTGGGCCCAGCTGGGTGGTGGTGGTGGGCCCAGCTGGGTGGTGGTGGTGGTGGGCCCAGCTGGGTGGTGGTGGTGGTGGGCCCAGCTGGGTGGTGGTGGTGGGCCCAGCTGGGTGGTGGTGGTGGGCCCAGCTGGTGGTGGTGGTGGGCCCAGCTGGGTGGTGGTGGTGGGCCCAGCTGGTGGTGGTGGTGGGCCCAGCTGGGTGGTGGTGGTGGGCCCAGCTGGTGGTGGTGGTGGTGGGCCCAGCTGGGTGGTGGTGGTGGTGGGCCCAGCTGGGTGGTGGTGGTGGTGGGCCCAGCTGGGTGGTGGTGGTGGTGGGCCCAGCTGGGTGGTGGTGGTGGTGGTGGTGGTGGGCCCAGCTGGGTGGTGGTGGTGGTGGTGGGCCCAGCTGGGTGGTGGTGGTGGTGGTGGGCCCAGCTGGGTGGTGGTGGTGGTGGTGGGCCCAGCTGGGTGGTGGTGGTGGTGGGCCCAGCTGGGTGGTGGTGGTGGTGGTGGGCCCAGCTGGGTGGTGGTGGTGGGCCCAGCTGGGTGGTGGTGGTGGTGGGCCCAGCTGGGTGGTGGTGGTGGGCCCAGCTGGTGGTGGTGGGCCCAGCTGGGTGGTGGTGGTGGTCGGCCCAGCTGGGTGGTGGTGGTGGTGGTGGGCCCAGCTGGGTGGTGGTGGTGGGCCCAGCTGGGTGGTGGTGGTGGTGGGCCCAGCTGGGTGGTGGTGGTGGTGGTGGTGGGCCCAGCTGGGTGGTGGTGGTGGTGGTGGGCCCAGCTGGGTGGTGGTGGTGGTGGTGGGCCCAGCTGGGTGGTGGTGGTGGTGGTGGTGGTGGTGGGCCAGCTGGGTGGTGGTGGTGGTGGGCCAGCTGGGTGGTGGTTGTGGGCCAGCTGGGTGGTGGTGGGCCAGCTATGTGGTGGTGGTGGGCCAGCTGGGTGGTGGTGGGCCAGCTGGGTGGTGGTGTGTGGTGGTGGTGGTGGGCCCAGTTGGTGGTGGTGGTGGTGGTGGTGGTGGTGGTGGGCCCAGTTGGTGGTGGTGGTAGTGGTGGGCCCAGTTGGTGGTGGTGGTGGTGGGCCCAGTTGGTGGTGGTGGTGGTGTGGTGGTGGTGGTGGTGGGCCCAGTTGGTGGTGGTGGTGGTGTGGTGGTGGTGGTGGTGGTGGTGGTGGTGGTGGTGGAGGGGGTGGTGTGGTGGTGGTGGTGGTGGTGGTGGTGGTGGTGGTGGTGGTGGTGGTGGGCCCAGTTGGTGGTGGTGGTGGGCCCAGTTGGTGGTGGTGGTGGTGGTGGTGGTGGTGGTGGGCCCAGTTGGTGGTGGGCCCAGTTGGTGGTGGTGGTGGTGGTTGTGGTGGTGAGCCCAGTTGGTGGTGGGCCCAGTTGGTGGTGGGCCAGCTGGGTGGTAGCGGACCAGCTGGGTGGTAGTGGACCAGCCGGGTGGTAGTGGACCAGCTGGGTGGTAGTGGACCAGCTGGGTGGTAGTGGACCAGCTGGGTGGTAGTGGACCAGCCGGGTGGTAGTGGACCAGCTGGGTGGTAGTGGACCAGCTGGGTGGTAGTGGACCAGCTGGGTGGTAGTGGACCAGCCGGGTGGTAGTGGACCAGCTGGGTGGTAGTGGACCAGCTGGGTGGTAGTGGACCAGCTGGGTGGTAGTGGGCCAGCCGGGTGGTGTTGGACCAGCCTGGTGGTAGTGGACCAGCTGGGTGGTAGTGGACCAGCTGGGTGGTAGTGGACCAGCTGGGTGGTAGTGGGCCAGCTGGGTGGTGGTAGTGGGCCAGCTGGGTGGTGGTAGTGAGCCAGCTGGGTGGTAGTGGACCAGCTGGGTGGTAGTGGACCAGCTGGGTGGTGGTAGGGGGCCAGCTGGGTGGTGGTAGTGGGCCAGCTGGGTGGTGGTAGTGGGCCAGCTGGGTGGTGGTAGTGGGCCAGCTGGGTGGTAGTGGACCAGCTGGGTGGTAGTGGACCAGCTGGGTGGTGGTAGTGGGCCAGCTGGGTGGTGGTAGTGGGCCAGCTGGGTGGTGGTAGTGGGCCAGCTGGGTGGTGGTAGTGGGCCAGCTGGGTGGTGGTAGTGGGCCAGCTGGTTGGTGGTAGTGGGCCAGCTGGGTGGTGGTAGTGGACCAGCTGGGTGGTGGTAGGGGGCCAGCTGGGTGGTGGTAGTGGGCCAGCTGGGTGGTGGTAGTGGGCCAGCTGGGTGGTGGTAGTGGACCAGCTGGGTGGTGGTAGTGGGCCAACTGGGTGGTAGTGGACCAGCTGGGTGGTAGTGGGCCAGCTGGGTGGTGGTAGTGGGCCAGCTGGGTGGTGGTAGTGGACCAGCTGGGTGGTAGTGGACCAGCCTGGTGGTAGTGGACCAGCTGGGTGGTAGTGGACCAGCCTGGTGGTAGTGGACCAGCTGGGTGGTGTTGGACCAGCCGGGTGGTAGTGGACCAGCTGGGTGGTAGTGGACCAGCCGGGTGGTAGTGGACCAGCTGGGTGGTAGTGGACCAGCCGGGTGGTAGTGGACCAGCAGGGTGGTATTGGACCAGCTGGGTGGTAGTGGACAAGCCGGGTGGTAGTGGACCAGCTGGGTGGTAGTGGACCAGCTGGGTGGTAGTGGACCAGCTGGGTGGTAGTGGACCAGCTGGGTAGTAGTGGACCAGCTGGGTGGTAGTGGACCAGCTGGGTGGTAGTGGACCAGCCTGGTGGTAGTGGACCAGCTGGGTGGTAGTGGACCAGCCTGGTGGTAGTGGACCAGCTGGGTGGTAGTGGACCAGCTGGGTGGTGGTGGACCAGCCGGGTGGTAGTGGACCAGCCTGGTGGTGGTGAGCCAGCTGGGTGGTAGTGGACCAGCTGGGTGGTAGTGGACCAGCTGGGTGGTGGTGGACCAGCCGGGTGGTAGTGGACCAGCTGGGTGGTAGTGGACCAGCTGGGTGGTAGTGGACCAGCCTGGTGGTAGTGGACCAGCTGGGTGGTAGTGGACCAGCTGGGTGGTAGTGGACCAGCTGGGTGGTAGTGGACCAGTCTGGTGGTAGTGGACCAGCCTGGTGGTAGTGGACCAGCTGGGTGGTAGTGAACGAGCTGGGTGGTAGTGGACCAGCTGGGTGGTAGTGGACCAGTCTGGTGGTAGTGAACCAGCTGGGTGGTAGTGGACCAGCTGGGTGGTAGTGGACCAGCCTGGTGGTAGTGGACCAGCTGGGTGGTAGTGGACCAGCTGGGTGGTAGTGGACCAGCTGGGTGGTAGTGGACCAGCTGGGTGGTAGTGGACCAGCTGGGTGGTGGTAGTGGACCAGCTGGGTGGTAGTGGACCAGCTGGGTGGTAGTGGACCAGCTGGGTGGTGGTAGTGGACCAGCTGGGTGGTAGTGGACCAGCTGGGTGGTAGTGGACCAGCTGGGTGGTAGTGGACCAACTGGGTGGTAGTGGACCAGCTGGGTGGTGGTAGTGGACCAGCTGCGTGGTAGTGGACCAGCTGGGTGGTAGTGGACCAGCCTGGTGGTAGTGGACCAGCTGGGTGGTAGTGGACCAGCTGGGTGGTAGTGGACCAGCTGGGTGGTAGTGGACCAGCTGGGTGGTAGTGGACCAGCTGGGTGGTAGTGGGCCAGCTGGGTGGTAGTGGACCAACTGGGTGGTAGTGGACCAGCTGGGTGGTGGTAGTGGACCAGCTGGGTGGTGGTAGTGGACCAGCTGGGTGGTAGTGGACCAGCTGGGTGGTAGTGGGCCAGCTGGGTGGTAGTGGACCAGCTGGGTGGCAGTGGACCAACTGGGTGGTAGTGGACCAGCTGGGTGGTGGTAGTGGACCAGCTGGGTGGTAGTGGACCAGCTGGGTGGTGGTAGTGGACCAGCTGGGTGGTGGTAGTGGACCAGCTGGGTGGTAGTGGACCAGCTGGGTGGTAGTGGACCAGCTGGGTGGTAGTGGGCCAGCTGGGTGGTAGTGGACCAACTGGGTGGTAGTGGACCAGCTGGGTGGTGGTAGTGGACCAGCTGGGTGGTAGTGGACCAGCTGGGTGGTAGTGGACCAGCTGGGTGGTAGTGGACCAGCTGGGTGGTGGTAGTGGACCAGCTGGGTGGTAGTGGACCAGCTGGGTGGTAGTGGACCAGCTGGGTGGTGGTAGTGGACCAGCTGGGTGGTAGTGGACCAGCTGGGTGGTAGTGGGCCAGCTGGGTGGTAGTGAACCAGCTGGGTGGTAGTGGGCCAGCTGGGTGTTAGTGGTCCAGTTGGGTGGTAGTGGGCCAGCTGGGTGGTAGTGGACCAGCTGGGTGGTAGTGGACCAGCTGGGTGGTAGTGGACCAGCTGGGTGGTGGTAGTGGACCAGCTGGGTGGTAGTGGACCAGCTGGGTGGTAGTGGACCAGCTGGGTGGTAGTGGACCAGCTGGGTGGTAGTGGGCCAGCTGGGTGGTAGTGGACCAGCTGGGTGGTAGTGGACCAACTGGGTGGTAGTGGACCAGCTGGGTGGTAGTGGACCAGCTGGGTGGTAGTGGACCAGCTGGGTGGTAGTGGACCAACTGGGTGGTAGTGGACCAGCTGGGTGGTAGTGGACCAGCTGGGTGGTAGTGGACCAGCTGGGTGGTAGTGGACCAGCTGGGTGGTAGTGGACCAGCTGGGTGGTAGTGGACCAGCTGGGTGGTAGTGAACCAGCTGGGTGGTAGTGGACCAGCTGGGTGGTGGTAGTGGGCCAGCTGGGTGGTAGTGGACCAGCTGGGTGGTAGTGGACCAGCCGGCTGGTAGTGGGCCAACCGGCTGGTGGTGGTGGGCCAACTGGGTGGTGGTAGTGGACCAGCCGGCTGGTAGTGGACCAGCCGGCTGGTAGTGGACCAGCCGGCTGGTAGTGGACCAGCCGGCTGGTAGTGGACCAGCCGGCTGGTAGTGGACCAGCCGGCTGGTAGTGGACCAGCCGGCTGGTAGTGGACCAGCCGGCTGGTTGTGGACCAGCCGGCTGGTAGTGGGCCAGCCGGCTGGTAGTGGACCAGCCGGCTGGTAGTGGGCCGGCTGGAGGATGCTGGTGAGGGCGGGGCCACGCATGGCCAGTGCCAGGCTCAGGGAGGAGTGCCACCCTCACTAGTGTCTCAGAGAGCCAGCAGGCAAGGCTCCCAGTGGCTCTCCCCTCTCACTCTGGCACTGTCACGCGGTTCCTGGCACTGTCTCGCGGCTCCTGGCACTGTCCCACGGCTCCTGGCACTGTCCCACGGCTCCTGGCACTGTCCCACGGCTCCTGGCACTGTTTCACATCTCCTGGCACTGTCCCACAGCTCCTGGCACTGTCCCACGGCTCCTGGCACTCTCCCACGACTCCTGGCACTGTCCCACAGCTCCTGGCACTGTCCCACGGCTCCTGGCACTGTCACGCAGCTCCTGGCACTGTCCCACGGCTCCTGGCACTCTCCCACGACTCCTGGCACTGTCCCACAGCTCCTGGCACTGTCCCACGGCTCCTGGCACTGTCCCACGGCTCCTGGCACTGTCCCACGGCTCCTGGCACTGTCCCACGGCTCCTGGCACTGTCCCACGGCTCCTGGCACTGTCCCACGGCTCCTGGCACTGTCCCACGGCTCCTGGCACTCTCCCACAGCTCCTGGCACTGTCCTACGGCTCCTGGCACTGTCTCACAGCCCCCCACCCCCCCACACTCACCCTAGTGACCCCAATTAGACCTAAATGATCATTAACCGTGAACGAGGCGCCGATGGAACAATTAATTAGTGACGTTACGGTGTAATCTGGACTGAACGCGGCGTGCAACAGCCTGGTTGATCAGGATGCGAGTGCAAGGTATGGCCTCTGGTGACCCCATGACCCCTACGACCACCGTGTCCCCCCCACAGGGGTCTGGCCCCCCCGCGGGAGCCGTCACGAGCGAGATCTTGCAGGGTGACACAAGCGGGGTGTCTGCGATCATGGACGGGGCGTGTAAGGAGACACCGTCGGAAACCGCCGCCGGGAAGCTTGACAGTCGCGTGGCACTCAACCTGTCAGCCACCGGGGGGTTCCTGTCCCCCCTGGAGTGCTCCACGCCCCTGGGGGCCTCAGGAAACAGTCGCAACTTCTGCGTATTGGATTGTCGATATTGTCGATTCGTCAGCGAGGGGCGCATCTCCCCTTCAGGGGCCGTCTCCCCCCTCAGGAGCCCCATCGCCAGGTCCCCTGGGGCCGCCTCCTCCCCCAGGGGCTCCCCTGCCAGTAAGTATGTTCACCCATGTGTAGTGTTCCTTGTGGGATTCGAACCTGAGTCTTGGAGTGGCCGCGACCCCGGGGCCAGGTATTGTGTGTCTGGGGTGGTGACCCCAGGGGTAATGACCCCTGGGGTGGTGACCCCTGGGGTGGTGACCCCTGGGGTAATGACCCCTGGGGTGGTGACCCCTGGGGTAGTGACCCCTGGGGTAGTGACCCCTGGGGTGGTGACCCCTGGGGTAGTGACCCCTGGGGTAATGACCCCTGGGGTAGTGACCCCTGGGGTGGTGACCCCTGGGGTAGTGACCCCTGGGGTGGTGACCCCTGGGGTAGTGACCCCTGGGGTGGTGACCCCTGGGGTGGTGACCCCTGGGGTGGTGACCCCTGGGGTGGTGACCCCTGGGGTGGTGACCCCTGGGGTGGTGACCCCTGGGGTAGTGACCCCTGGGGTAGTGACCCCTGGGGTCCACCTAACAGGGACAATATTCCCCTCATCACTAACTACCATTTAACTCAATTACCTCGTCTCTACAGGCTGGTTAGGTACTAAACGAGGACCTCGGTGGAGTGTTTCAAGTGTAGGTTACACACTTGGGTTTAGTGTGGATGAATGGGCTTCGTCGGAGCCTTCTGCAGCTTCCTTATGTTCTCATGTATTCTGACAAAGTTGGTAATGCTATTGTACTACATTCAGGTACTCGAGGATCGAACTCGGGCGCAGTATTGGCTATGATTTCTCCAAATTTCATCTTTGTTCAAGGTTAATTAAAATAAAAATAACCTGTAGTATATATATACACTTATTATAGGTTTATATGTTTCGAGCTCATATGGTTCATTCTCAAGTGATGAGACAGAACGGGATTCATATCACTGGGAGGTTACATACAAATAGGTGAGGGGGTCAAAGGTTAGGTTAGGTTAGGGTAGCGTTTTGGGCAGTGTCGTCACCAACGGCTTCTTCACGTTCCGGTCTTGTATTCACAATACATAATATATACACCCATACACGTAAATATACATGTGAGTATATACATGTGGAAGCTGACCAGAATTACATTCCACCTTTGTAAACACACATTAATAACATTTTAAAAGCAGAACAATCACCTTCCGTGCTTGACTGTTCAATAAATCACTGAACTACACGTAGAACAGATCTCTCACCCTGTTCACGGAGAACAGATCTCTCACCCTGTTCACGTTGAACAGATCTCTCACCCTGTTCACGGAGAACAGATCTCTCACCCTGTTCACGGAGAACAGATCTCTCACCCTGTTCACGGAGAACAGATCTCTCACCCTGTTCACGGAGAACAGATCTCTCACCCTGTTCACGGAG
This sequence comes from Procambarus clarkii, assembly GCF_020424385.1. Lineage (NCBI taxonomy): Eukaryota > Metazoa > Arthropoda > Malacostraca > Decapoda > Cambaridae > Procambarus > Procambarus clarkii. The sequence goes on from NW_025566444.1 coordinate 37,463, forward strand.
AACAGATCTCTCACCCTGTTCACGGAGAACAGATCTCTCACCCTGTTCACGTTGAACAGATCTCTCACCCTGTTCACGGAGAACACACGTATACATATACACATGTATACCCTTGAGAACCATTCATATACAGCAGAAATGCAATAATTCCCCAGACTTGAGATAAAAGAAAGAATACATGGATAAACAATGGTCCGACATTTATTCCCAGAAACTATCCAATATTTTTCCGGAGTTTGACTTTATTCCCTCAAGAAGTTGTCGGCATTTGTTGACTTAAGAATTTATTAAGGAGGTTCAGTGTCTTTTCTGTGAGAGTTTAAATGTCAGTTTTGGAGAGATGGAATCTGTACTTAAGTGGGTTGTTTGTGAGCCCACTGCCCTAGGGTAGTTAGTGGGTAGTTAGTGGCTGGTTATTGGCTAGATGGGATGGTTGGGTCGTTTAGTGGTCCATGCTTGGGGGCAGTGAATGATGTGGTTTGAGTGCAGTGCCATATTGAGTGCAGTGCCATATTGAGTGCAGTGCCATATTGAGTGCAGTGCCATATTGTTTGGGGGATAGAAGGCTATCGTAGAGGGGGGAGGGATATCGTGGGGGGGGAGGGGGGGCAGCATCCCCAGCATCATGCTTCTTCATATCAAAATGATCTGTCATGAGGGGAGAGAGGTTGCTATGGCAACCTGCCTTATCCTTGATGCTTTAAGTGGTAATTGTTGGCTTGTGGGCGGGTTATTGTTGGCTTGTGGGTGGGTTATTGTTGGCTTGTGGGTGGGTTATTGTTGGCTTGTGGGCGGGTTATTGTTGGCTTGTGGGTGGGTTATTGTTGGCGGGTTATTGTTGGCTTGTGGGCGGGTTATTGGTTATTGGCTTGTGGGTGGGTTATTGTTGGCTTGTGGGCGGGTTATTGTTGGCTTGTGGGCGGGTTATTGTTGGCTTGTGGGCGGGTTATTGTTGGCTTGTGGGTGGGTTATTGTTGGCTTGTGGGCGGGTTATTGTTGGCTTGTGGGCGGGTTATTGTTGGCTTGTGGGTCGGTTATTGTTGGCTTGTGGGCGGGTTATTGTTGGCTTGGCTTGTGGGCGGGTTATTGTTGGCTTGTGGGGGTTATTGTTGGCTTGTGGGCGGGTTATTGTTGGCTTGTGGGCGGGTTATTGTTGGCTTGTGGGTTATTGTTGGCTTTATTGTTGGCTTGTGGGCGGGTTATTGTTGGCTTGTGGGCGGGTTATTGTTGGCTTGTGGGCGGGTTATTGTTGGCTTGTGGGCGGGTTATTGTTGGCTTGTGGGCGGGTTATTGTTGGCTTGTGGGCGGGTTATTGTTGGCTTGTGGGCGGGTTATTGTTGGCTGGTTATTGTTGTGGGCGGGTTATTGTTGGCTTGTGGGTGGTTATTGTTGGGTTATTGTTGGCTTGGCGGGTTATTGTTGGCTTGTGGGCGGGTTATTGTTGGCTTGTGGGTGGGTTATTGTTGGCTTGTGGGCGGGTTATTGTTGGCTTGTGGGCGGGTTATTGTTGGCTTGTGGGTGGGTTATTGTTGGCTTGTGGGCGGGTTATTGTTGGCTTGTGGGTGGGTTATTGTTGGCTTGTGGGCGGGTTATTGTTGGCTTGTGGGCGGGTTATTGTTGGCTTGTGGTGGTTATTGTTGGCTTGTGGGTGGGTTATTGTTGGCTTGTGGGCGGGTTATTGTTGGCTTGTGGGCGGGTTATTGTTGGCTTGTGGGCGGGTTATTGTTGGCTTGTGGGTGGGTTATTGTTGGCTTGTGGGCGGGTTATTGCTTGTGGCGGGTTTGTGGGTGGGCGGGTTATTGTTGGCTTGTGGGCGGGTTATTGTTGGCTTGTGGGCGGGTTATTGTTGGCTTGTTGGGTTATTGTTGGCTTGGTGCGGGTTATTGTTGGCTTGTGGTGGTTATTGTTGGCTTGTGGGCGGGTTATTGTTGGCTTGTGGGCGGGTTATTGTTGGCTTGTGGGTGGGTTATTGTGGCTTGTGGGTGGGTTATTGTTGGCTTGTGGGCGGGTTATTGTTGGCTTGTGGGTGGGTTATTGTTGGCTTGTGGGCGGGTTATTGTTGGCTTGTGGGCGGGTTATTGTTGGCTTGTGGGCGGGTTATTGTTGGCTTGTGGGCGGGTTATTGTTGGCTTGTGGGCGGGTTATTGTTGGCTTGTGGTGGTTATTGTTGGCTTGTGGGCGGGTTATTGTTGGCTTGTGGGTGGGTTATTGTTGGCTTGTGGGGGGGTTATTGTTGGCTTGTGGGCGGGTTATTGTTGGCTTGTGGTGGTTATTGTTGGCTGTGGGGGTTATTGTTGGCTTGTGGGCGGGTTATAGTTGGCTTGTGGTGGGTTATTGTTGGCTTGTGGGCGGGTTATTGTTGGCTTGTGGTGGTTATTGTTGGCTTGTGGGCGGGTTATTGTTGGCTTGTGGTGGTTATTGTTGGCTTGTGGTGGTTATTGTTGGCTTGTGGTGGTTATTGTTGGCTTGTGGGAGGGTTATTGTTGGCTTGTGGGCGGGTTATTGTTGCTTGTGGTGGCTTGTGGCTTGTGGGGTTATTGTTGGCTTGTGGGTGGTGGTTATTGTTGGCTTGTGGGTGGTTATTGTTGGCTTGTGGTGGTTATTGTTGGCTTGTTGTGGCTTGGGTGGGTTATTGTTGGCTTGTGGTGGGGTTATTGTTGGCTTGTGGGTGGGTTATTGTTGTGGTTTGTGGCTTGTGGGTTATTGTTGGCTTGTGGGCGGGTTATTGTTGGCTTGTGGGTGGTGGTTATTGTTGGCTTGTGGGCGGGTTATTGTTGGCTTGTGGGTGGTTATTGTTGGCTTGTGGGCGGGTTATTGTTGGCTTGTGTGGGGGTTATTGTTGGCTTGTGGGCGGGTGGTTGTTGGCTTGTGGGTGGGGTTATTGTTGGCTTGTGGGGGGCTTGTTGTGTTGGCTTGTGGGTGGGTTATTGTTGGCTTGTGGGTGGGGGTTATTGTTGGTTGTGTGGGTGGTTTATTGTTGGCTTGTGGGCGGGTTATTGTTGGCTTGTGGGTGGGTTATTGTTGGCTTGTGGTGGTGGTTATTGTTGTTGTGGGTGGGTTATTGTTGGCTTGTGGGCGGGTTATTGTTGGCTTGTGGTGGTTATTGTTGGCTTGTGGGCTTGTGGGGTTATTGTTGGCTTTGGTTATTGTTGGCTTGTGGGTGGTTATTGTTGGCTTGTGGGTGGTTATTTATTGTTGGTTATTGTTGTGGGTGGTTATTGTTGGTTGGGTTGTTATTGTTATTGTTGGCTTGTGGTGGTTATTGTTGGCTTGTGGCGGGTTATTGTTGGCTTGTGGGTGGGGTTATTGTTGGCTTGTGGGCGGGTTATTGTTGGCTTGTGGGTGGTTATTGTTGGCTTGTGGGTGGGTTATTGTTGGCTTGTGGTGTGGTTATTGTTGGCTTGTGGGTGGGTTATTGTTGGCTTGTGGGCGGGTTATTGTTGGCTTGTGGGTGGTTATTGTTGGCTTGTGGTGGTTATTGTTGGCTTGTGGCGGGTTATTGTTGGCTTGTGGGTGGGTTATTGTTGGCTTGTGGTGGTTATTGTTGGCTTGTGGGCGGGTTATTGTTGGCTTGTGGGTGGGTTATTGTTGGCTTGTGGGGGGTTATTGTTGGCTTGTGGGCGGGTTATTGTTGGCTTGTGTTATTGTTGGCTTGTGGTGGTTATTGTTGCTTGTGGTGGTTATTGTGGCTTGTGGTGGGTTATTGTTGGCTTGTTGGGTTATTGTTGCTTGTGGGCGGGTTATTGTGTGGCTTGTGGGTGGGGTTATTGTTGGCTTGTGGGTGGGTTATGTTGGCTTGTGGGCGGGTTATTGTTGTTGGCTTGTGGGCGGGTTATTGTTGGCTTGTGGGCGGGTTGGCTTGTGGTGGTTATTGTGGCTTGGGTTATTGTTGGCTTGTGGGCGGGTTATTGTTGGCTTGTGGGTGGTTATTGTTGGCTTGTGGGCGGGTTATTGTTGGCTTGTGGGCGGGTTATTGTTGGCTTGTTGCTTGTGGGGTTATTGTTGTGCTTGTGGGCGGGTTATTGTTGGCTTGTGGGTGGGTTATTGTTGGCTGTGTGGTTATTGGGTTATTGTTGGCTTGTGGGTTATTGTTTGGTGGTTATTGTTGGCTTGTATTGTTGGTGGGCGGGTTATTGTTGCTTGTGCGGGTTATTGTTGGCTTGTGGGCGGGTTATTGTTGGCTTGTGGTGGTTATTGTTGGCTTGTGGCTTGGTGGTTATTGTTGCTTGTGGTTGGCTTGTTATTGTTGGCTTGTTGGGTGTTGGGTGGGCGGGTTATTGTTGGCTTGTGGGCGGGTTATTGTGGCTTGTGGTGGTTATTGTTGGCTTGTGGGCGGGTTATTGTTGGCTTGTGGGTGGGGTTATTGTTGGCTTGTGGTTATTGTTGGCTTGGGTTATTGTTGGCTTGTGGGTGGGTTATTGTTGGCTTGTGGGCGGGTTATTGTTGGCTTGTGGGTGGGTTATTGTTGGCTTTGTGGTGGTTATTGTTGGCTTGTGGGCGGGTTATTGTTGGTTATTGTGCTTGGCGGGTTATTGTTGGCTTGTGGTGGTTATTGTTGGCTTGTGGGCGGGTTATTGTTGGCTTGTGGTTATTGGGGCTTGTGGCGGGTTATTGTGTGCTTGTGGGGTTATTGTTGGCTTGTGGTGGTTATTGCTTTGGGTGGGTTATTGTTGCTTGTGGGCGGGGTTATTGTTGGTGGGTTATTGGGCTTGGGTTATTGTTGGCTTGTGGGCGGGTTATTGTTGGCTTGTGGGGTTGGTTATTGTTGGCTTGTGGGCGGGTTATTGTTGGCTTGTGGGCGGGTTATTGTTGGCTTGTGGGCGGGTTATTGTTGGCTTGTGGTGGTTATTGTTGGCTTGTGGGCGGGTTATTGTTGGCTTGTGGTGGTTATTGTTGGCTTGTGGGAGGGTTATTGTTGGGTTATTGTTGGCTTGTGGTGGTTATTGTTGGCTTGTGGGTGGGTTATTGTTGGCTTGTGGTGGTTATTGTTGGCTTGTGGGCGGTTATTGTTGGCTTGTTGGTTATTGTGGCTTGTGGGTGGTTATTGTTGGCTTGTGGTTATTGGTTATTGTTGGCTTGTGGGCGGGTTATTGTTGGCTTGTGGGCGGGTTATTGTTGGCTTGTTGGCGGGTTATTGTTGCTTGTGGCGGGTTATTGTGTGGGCGGGTTATTGTTGGCTTGTGGGGTTATTGTGGCTTGTGGCGGGTTATTGTTGGCTTGTGGCGGGTTATTGTTTGTGGTGGTTATTGTGGGCGGGTTATTGTGGCTTGTGGGTGGGTTATTGTTGTTGTGGTGGTTATTGTTGGTGGGTTGTATTGTGCTTGTGGTGGTTATTGCTTGTGGGTGGTTATTGTTGCTTGTGGGCGGGTTATTGTTGCTTGTGGGGGTTATTGTTGCTTTGGTTATTGTGGCTTGTGGTTATTGTTGGCTTGTGGGTGGTTATTGTTATTGGGTGGGTTGGCTTGTGGGCGGGTTATTGTTGGCTTGTGGGCGGGTTATTGTTGGCTTGTGGGTGGGTTATTGTTGGCTTGTGGTGGTTATTGTTGGCTTGTGGGCGGGTTATTGTTGGCTTGTGGGCGGGTTATTGTTGGCTTGTGGGTGGGTTATTGTTGGCTTGTGGGCGGGTTATTGTTGGCTTGTGGGTGGGTTATTGTTGGCTTGTGGGCGGGTTATTGTTGGCTTGTGGGTGGGTTATTGTTGGCTTGTGGGCGGGTTATTGTTGGCTTGTGGGCGGGTTATTGTTGGCTTGTGGGCGGGTTATTGTTGGCTTGTGGTGGTTATTGTTGGCTTGTGGGCGGGTTATTGTTGGCTTGTGGGCGGGTTATTGTTGGCTTGTGGTGGTTATTGTTGGCTTGTGGGTGGTTATTGTTGGCTTGTGGTGGTTATTGTTGGCTTGTGGGCGGGTTATTGTTGGCTTGTGGTGGTTATTGTTGGCTTGTGGGTGGGTTATTGTTGGCTTGTGGGCGGGTTATTGTTGGCTTGTGGGCGGGTTATTGTTGGCTTGTGGTGGTTATTGTTGGCTTGTGGGCGGGTTATTGTTGGCTTGTGGGCGGGTTATTGTTGGCTTGTGGGCGGGTTATTGTTGGCTTGTGGGCGGGTTATTGTTGGCTTGTGGGTGGTTATTGTTGGCTTGTGGTGGTTATTGTTGGCTTGTGGGTGGGTTATTGTTGCTTGTGGGTGGGTTGGCTTGTTATTGTTGGCTTGTGGGCGGGTTATTGTTTGCTTGTGGGCGGGTTATTGTTGGCTTGTTGTTGGCGTGGTGGTTGTTGGCTTGTGGGCGGGTTATTGTTGGCTTGTGGTGGTTATTGTTGGCTTGTGGCGGGTTATTGTTGGCTTGTGGGCGGGTTATTGTTGGCTTGTGGGCGGGTTATTGTTGGCTTGTGGGTGGGTTATTGTTGGCTTGTGGTGGTTATTGTTGGCTTGTGGGCGGGTTATTGTTGGCTTGTGGGTGGGTTATTGTTGGCTTGTGGTGGTTATTGTTGGCTTGTGGGCGGGTTATTGTTGGCTTGTGGGCGGGTTATTGTTGGCTTGTGGTGGGCGGGGTTATTGTTATTGTTGGCTTGTGGCGGGTTATTGTTGGCTTGTGGGGTTATTGTTGGCTTGTGGTGGGTTATTGTGCTTGTGGGGGTTATTGTTGGCTTGTGGTGGTTATTGTTGGCTTGTGGGCGGGTTATTGTTGGCTTGTGGGTGGGTTATTTGGGTGGTTATTGTGGTGTGGGCGGGTTATTGTTGGCTTGTGGGCGGGTTATTGTTGGCTTGTGGGTGGTTATTGTTGGCTTGTGGGTTGTGGTGGTTATTGTTGGCTTGTGGGCGGGTTATTGTTGGCTTGTTGGTTATTGTTGGCTTGTGGTGGTTATTGTTGGCTTGTGGGTGGGTTATTGTTGGCTTGTGGGTGGGCGGGTTATTGTTGGGCGGGTTATTGTGCTTGTGGTGGTTATTGTTGGCTTGTGGGCGGGTTATTCTTGGCTTGTGGTGGTTATTGTTGGCTTGTGGGCGGGTTATTGTTGGCTTGTGGGGGGGTTATTGTTGGCTTGTGGGCGGGTTATTGTTGGCTTGTGGGCGGGTTATTGTTGGCTTGTGGCGGGTTATTGTTGGCTTGTGGTGGTTATTGTTGGCTTGTGGGTGGGTTATTGTTGGCTTGTGGGCGGGTTATTGTGGCTTGTGGGTGGTTATTGTTGGCTTGTGGGCGGGTTATTGTTGGCTTGTGGTGGTTATTGTTGGCTTGTGGGCGGGTTATTGTTGGCTTGTGGGCGGGTTATTGTTGGCTTGTGGGCGGGTTATTGTTGGCTTGTGGGTGGTTATTGTTGTTGTGGTGGTTATTGTGGGTGGTGGTTATTGTTGGCTTGTGGGCGGGTTATTGTTGGCTTGTGGGTGGGTTATTGTTTTGGCTTGTGGGCGGGTTATTGTTGGCTTGTGGGCGGGTTATTGTTGGCTTGTGGTGGTTATTGTTGCTTGTGGTGGGTTATTGTTGGCTTGTTGTTTATTGTTGCTTGTGGTGGGGTTATTGGCTTGTGGTGGTTATTGTTGGCTTGTGGTGGTTATTGTTGGCTTGTGGTGGTTATTGTTGGCTTGTGGGCGGGTTATTGTTGGCTTGTGGCGGGTTATTGTTGGCTTGTGGGTGGGTTATTGTTGGCTTGTGGTGGTTATTGTTGGTTGTTGGCGGGTTATTGTTGTTGTGGGCGGGTTATTGTTGGCTTGTGGGCGGGTTATTGTTGGCTTGTGGTGGTTATTGTTGGCTTGTGGGGTTATTATTGTTGGCTGGTGGGCGGGTTATTGTGGTGGTTATTGTGGGGGGGTTATTGTTGGCTTGTGGGTGGTTATTGTTGGCTTGTGGGTGGGTTATTGTTGTGGTGGTTATTGTTGGCTTGGCGGGTTATTGTTGGCTTGTGGGCGGGTTATTGTTGGCTTGTGGGTGGTTATTGTTGGCTTGTGGGTGGTTATTGTTGGCTTGTTGGTTTGTGGGGTGGTGGTTATTGTTGGCTTGTGGGTGGGGTTATTGTTGGCTTGTGGGCGGGTTATTGTTGGCTTGTGGGCGGGTTATTGTTGGCTTGTGGGTGGTTATTGTTGGCTTGTGGGCGGGTTATTGTTGGTGGGTGGTTATTGTTGGCTTGTTGGTTATTGTTGGCTTGTGGGCGGGTTATTGTGTGGCGGGTTATTGTTGGCTTGTGGTGGTTATTGTTGGCTTGTGGGTGGGTTATTGTTGGCTTGTGGGCGGGTTATTGTTGGCTTGTGGGAGGGTTATTGTTGGCTTGTGGGCGGGTTATTGTTGGCTTGTGGGCGGGTTATTGTTGGCTTGTGGGTGGTTATTGTTGGCTTGTGGTGGGTTATTGTTGCTTGTGGTGGTTATTGTTATTGTTGTTATTGTGTTGTGGGTGGTTATTGTTGGCTTGTGGGTGGGTTATTGTTGGCTTGTGGGCGGGTTATTGTTGGCTTGTGGGCGGGTTATTGGCTTGTGGTGGTTATTGTTGCTTGTGGGTGGGTTATTGTTGGCTTGTGGGCGGGTTATTGTTGGCTTGTGGTTATTGTGGCTTGTGGTGGTTATTGTTGGCTTGTGGGCGGGTTATTGTTGGCTTGTGGTTATTGGGTTATTGTTGGCTTGTGGGCGGGTTATTGTTGGCTTGTGGTGGTTATTGTTGGCTTGTGGGCGGGTTATTGTTGGCTTGTGGGGTTATTGTTGGCTTGTGGTGGTTATTGTTGGCTTGTGGGTGGTTATTGTTGGCTTGTGGGCGGGTTATTGTGGTGGTTATTGTTGGCTTGTGGGGTGGTTATTGTTGGCTTGTGGGGTGGTTATTGTTGGCTTGTGGGTGGTTATTTGCTTTGGCGGGTTATTGTGGGTGGGTTATTGTTGGCTTGTGGTTATTGGGTTATTGTTGGCTTGTGGGTGGGTTATTGTTGGCTTGTGGTGGTTATTGTTGGCTTGTGGGGGTTATTGTTGGCTTGTGGTGGTTATTGTTGGCTTGTGGTGGTTATTATGGCTTGTGTTGGCTTGCTTGTGGTGGTTATTATTGGCTTGTGGTGGTTATTGTTGGCTTGTGGGCGGGTTATTGTTGGCTTGTGGGTGGGGTTATTGTTGGCTTGTGGGGGGTTATTGTTGGCTTGTGGTGGTTATTGTTGGCTTGTGGGTGGTTATTGTTGGTTGTGGGTGGTTATTGTTGGCTTGTGGTGGTTATTGTTGGCTTGTGGGTGGTTATTGTTGGCTTGTGGGTGGGTTATTGTTGGCTTGTGGGCGGGTTATGGTTTGTTGGTTATTGCTTGTGGGGGGTTATTGTTGGCTTGTGGCTTGTGGTGGTTATTGTTGGCTTGTTGGTTATTGTGGTTATTGTGGGTTATTGTTGGGGTTATTGTTGGCTTGTGGTGGTTATTGTTGGCTTGTGGTGGTTATTGTTGGCTTGTGGGTGGGTTATTGTTGGCTTGTGGGCGGGTTATTGTTGGCTTGTGGGCGGGTTATTGTGGGCTTGTGGGTGGGTTATTGTTGGCTTGTGCTTGTGGGCGGGTTATTGTTGGCTTGTGCTTGTGGTTATTGTTGGCTTGTGGGCGGGTTATTGTTGGCTTGTGGGCGGGTTATTGTTGGCTTGTGGGTGGTTATTGTTGGCTTGTGGGCGGGTTATTGTTGGCTTGTGGGCGGGTTATTGTTGGCTTGTGGGTTATTGTGCTTGTGGTGGTTATTGTTGGCTTGTGGTGGTTATTGTGGCTTGTGGGCGGGTTATTGTTGGCTTGTTGTGGTTATTGTTGGCTTGTGGTGGTTATTGTGCTTGTTGGTTATTGTGCTTGTGGGGTTATTGTTGGCTTGTGGGGTGGTTATTGTTGGCTTGTGGGTGGTTATTGTTGGCTTGTGGTGGTTATTGTTGGCTTGTGGGAGGGTTATTGTTGGCTTGTGGTGGTTATTGTTGGCTTGTGGTGGTTATTGTTGGCTTGTGGGCGGGTTATTGTTGGCTTGTGGGGGGGTTATTGTTGGCTTGTGGTGGTTATTGTTGGCTTGTGGGCGGGTTATTGTTGGCTTGTGGTGGTTATTGTTGGCTTGTGGGTTGGGTTATTGTGTTGGCTTGTGGGTGGGTTATTGTTGGCTTGTGGGTGGGTTATTGTTGGCTTGTGGGTGGGGTTATTGTTGGCTTGTGGTGGTTATTGTTGGGTTGTGGTGGTTATTGTTGGCTTGTGGGGGGTTATTGTTGGCTTGTGGGTGGTTATTGTGTTGTGGTGGTTATTTGTGGGCGGGTTATTGTTGGCTTGTGGGCGGGTTATTGTTGGCTTGTGGGTTGTGGTGGTTGTTGGCTTGTGGTGGTTATTGTTGGCTTGTGGGCGGGTTATTGTTGGCTTGTGGGCGGGTTATTGTTGGCTTGTGGTGGTTATTGTTGGCTTGTGGGCGGGTTATTGTTGGCTTGTGGTGGTTATTGTTGGTTATTGTGGTGGTTATTGTTTGTGGGTGGTTATTGTGGGCTTGTGGGGGGGTTATTGTTGGCTTGTGGGCGGGTTATTGTTGGCTTGTGGGCGGGTTATTGTTGGCTTGTGGTGGTTATTGTTGGCTTGTGGGCGGGTTATTGTTGGCTTGTGGGCGGGTTATTGTTGGCTTGTGGGGGTTATTGGTTATTGTTGGTTATTGTGGCTTGTGGTGGTTATTGTTGGCTTGTGGGTGGTTATTGTTGGCTTGTGGGCGGGTTATTGTTGGCTTGTGGGGGGTTATTGTTGGCTTGTGGGTGGGTTATTGTTGGCTTGTGGGTGGGTTATTGTTGGCTTGTGGGCGGGTTATTGTTGGCTTGTGGGTGGGTTATTGTTGGCTTGTGGGTGGGTTATTGTTGGCTTGTGGGCGGGTTATTGTTGGCTTGTGGGTTATTGTGGTTATTGTTGGCTTGTGGGTGGTTATTGTTGGCTTGTGGGTGGGGTTATTGTTGGCTTGTGGGTGGTTATTGTTATTGTTGGTTGTGGTTATTGTATGGTGGTTGGCTGGCTTGTGGGTGGTTATTGTTGGCTTGTGGTGGGTTATTGTTGGCTTGTGGGTGGTTATTGTTGGCTTGTGGTGGTTATTGTTGGCTTGTGGTGGGTTATTGTTGGCTTGTGTGTGGGTTATTGTTGGCTTGTGGGCGGGTTATTGTTGGCTTGTGGGCGGGTTATTGTTGGCTTGTGGGCGTGGTTATTGTTGGCTTGTGGGCGGGTTATTGTTGGCTTGTGGGTGGGTTATTGTTGGCTTGTGGGTGGTTATTGTTGGCTTGTGTGGCGGGTTATTGTTGGCTTGTGGGGGGTTATTGTTGGCTTGTGGCGGGTTATTGTTGGCTTGTGGGGTGGTTATTGTTGGCTTGTGGCGGGTTATTGTTGGCTTGTGGGTGGTTATTGTTGGCTTGTGGGTGGGTTATTGTTGGCTTGTGGCGGGTTATTGTTATTGGTTATTGTGGGCGGGTTATTGTTGGCTTGTGGTGGTTATTGTTGGCTTGTGGCGGGTTATTGTTGGCTTGGGGTTATTGTTGCTTGGTGGTTATTGTTGTGGTGGTTATTGTTGCTTGTGGGTGGTTATTTGCTTGTGGGTGGTTATTGTGCTTGTGGTGGTTATTGTTGGCTTGTGGTGGTTATTGTTGGCTTGTGGTGGGTTATTGTTGGCTTGTGGTGGTTATTGTGTGGTTGTGGGCGGGTTATTGTTGGCTTGTGGGTGGTTATTGTTGTTGTGGGTGGTTATTGTTGGCTTGTGGTGGTTATTGTTGGCTTGTGGTGGTTATTGCTTGTGGCTTGTGGCGGGTTATTGTTGCTTGTGGTGGTTATTGTTGGCTTGTGGTTATTGGTTATTGTTGGCTTGTGTGGTGGTTATTGTTGGCTTGTGGTTAGGGTATTGTTGGTGTGGTGGTTGGTTATTGTTGGCTTGTGGTGGTTATTGTTGGCTTGTGGGGTGGTTATTGTTGTGGTTATTGTTGGCTTGTGGGGGTTATTGTTGGCTTGTGGGTGGGTTATTGTTGGCTTGTGGTGGGTTATTGTTGTGGTGGTTATTGTGGTGGTTATTATTGTTGTTGTGGGTGGTTATTGTTGGCTTGTGGGTGGTTATTGTTGTTGTGGTGGTTATTGTTGGCTTGTGGTGTTATTGTTTGTGGTGGTTATTGTTGTTGTGGTGGTTATTGTGCTTGTGGGTGGGTTATTGTTGGTTGTGGTGGTGGTTATTGTTGGCTTGTGGTGGTTATTGTTGGCTTGTGGGTGGGGTTATTTGTTGGGTTATTTGTTGTGGTGGTTATTGTTGGCTTGTGGGTGGTTATTGTGCTTGTGGGCGGGTTATTGTTGGCTTGTGGTGGTATTGTTGGCTTGTGGGTGGGTTATTGTTGGCTTGTGGTTGGTTATTGTTATTGTTGGCTTGTGGTGGTTATTGTTGGCTTGTGGGCGGGTTATTGTTGGCTTGTGGGTGGGTTATTGTTGGCTTGGTTATTGTGCTTGTGGGCGGGTTATTGTTGGTGGGGTTGTTGGGCTTGTGGGTTATTGTTGGCTTGTGGTGGTTATTGTTGGCTTGTGGTGGTTATTGTGGCTTGTGGGTGGTTATTGTTGGCTTGTGGTGGTTATTGTTGGCTTGTGGGTGGGTTGTGGTTGGGTGGTGGTTATTTGCTTGTGGTGGTTATTTATTGTGGCTTGTGGGTGGGTTATTGTTGGCTTGTGGGTGGTTATTGTTGGCTTGTGGGGTGGTTATTGTTGGCTTTGGGGGGGTTATTGTTGGCTTGTGGGTGGTTATTGTTGGCTTGTGGTGGGGGTTATTGTTGGCTTGTGGTTATTGGTTATTGTTGGCTTGTGGGTGGTGGTTATTGTTGGCTTGTGGGTGGTTATTGTTGGCTTGTGGTGGTGGTTATTGTTGGCTTGTGGGTGGTTATTGTGTGGCTTGTGTGTGTGGTTATTGTGGTTGTGGGTGGGTTATTGTTGGCTTGTGGGCGGGTTATTGTTTATTGTTGGGTGGTTATTGTTGGCTTGTGGGTGGTTATTGTTGGCTTGTGGGCGGGTTATTGTTGGCTTGTGGGTGGTTATTGTTGGCTTGTGTGGGGGTTATTGTTGGGCTTGTGGGTGGTTATTGTGGTTATTCTATTAATATGTGCCTCAGGAGGTTATTGTCACGCGTCGTTACAGGTAGGCTGTTCCCCTTCATTGTGTACTGTCCCTTTGGTCTCCTATCTCCTAGTCCCATTTCCATAACTTTACATTTGCTCGTGTTGAATTCTAGTAGCCATTTCTCTGACCATCTCTGCAATCTGTTCAGGTCCTCTTGGAGGATCCTGCAATCCTCATCTGTCACAACTCTTCTCATCAACTTTGCATCATCCGCAAACATCGACATGTAGGACTCTACGCCTGTAAACATGTCGTTAACATATACAAGAAATAGAATTGGTCCCAGCACCGATCCTTGTGGTACTCCACTTGTTACTGTTCGCCAGTCCGACTTCTCGCCCCTTACCGTAACTCTTTGGCTCCTTCCTGTTAGGTAGTTCCTTATCCATTCTAGGACCTTTCCCCCCACCCCCGCCTGCCTCTCGAGCTTGAACAGCAGTCTCATGTGCGGTACTGTATCAAAGGCTTTTTGGCAGTCCAGAAATATGCAGTCTGCCCAGCCTTCTCTGTCCTGTCTTATCCTCGTTATTTTATCATAGAATTCCAGAAGGTTTGTTAGGCACGATTTCCCTGTCCAGAACCCATGTTAATGTTTGTTCACAAACCTAATGTTCTCCAGGTGTGCAACCAGTCGTAGCCTAATTATTCTTTCCAGTATTTTACAGGGGATGCTTGTCAGTGATACAGGTCTGTAGTTAAGTGCCTCCTCCCTATCTCCTTTCTTGAAGATCGGTACGACATTTGCCTTCTTCCAGCAACTGGGCAATTCTCCTGACATAAGTGACTCATTAAAGATCATTGCCAGAGGCACGCTGAGGGCCTGTGCTGCTTCTTTTAGTATCCACGGTGATACTTTGTCTGGTCCAACTGCTTTAGTTGCATCTAGAGTTGTCAACTGTTTCATTACCTCCTCTGCTGTCACCTCTATATCTGATAGTCTTTCATCTAGGGTAACCCCTTCCAACAATGGGAGCTGCTCAGGCTCGGTAGTGAACACTCCACGGAAACTGGCATTCAGTGCCTCGCAGATTTCCTTGTCACTTTCAGTATATGCCCCCTCTGTCTTCCTTAGTCTTGTCACTTGTTCGTTCACCGACATTTTTCTTCTTATATGACTGTGTAGTAACTTAGGTTGTTTTTTCGCTTTGATTGCAATATCGTTCTCATAGTCCCTTTCCGATGTTCGTCTTATGTTAATGTAATCGTTCCTAGCTCTGTTGTATCTGCTTCTGTTGTCCTCTGTTCTTTGTCTTCTGTACTTCCTCCACTCCCGTCTGCTGGCCATTTTTGCTTCCTGACACTGTCTATTAAACCATGGGTTATTATATTCCTTCTTATTTTTTCCCTTTACCGTTGGTATAAATCTCTCTTCGGCCTCCTGGCATTTCTGTATGACTAGGTTCATCATATCTTGGACTGTTTTTCCTCTAATTTCTTCCTCCCACTGCACTTCACCCAGATAGTCCCTTATCCTCATATAGTCCCCTTTCCTGTAGTCAGCTCTCCTTTCCCAGATCTCTTGTCCCATGGTCATAAGTTTGAATTCCATCATGTAGTCAAAGACTAGGACACAATGGTCACTGGCCCCTAGAGGTATTTCATGCTCTAAATTCTCGATATCTTCTACGTTCTGGGTAAAAATCAGGTCTAGTATGCTCGGTGCATCTCCTCCTCTTTCCCTTGTGTCTTCCTTCACATGTTGTGTCAGGAAATTCCTGTCTATAACATCTACTAATTTTGCTCCCACGTTTCGTCCCCTCCATGGGGATTCCTTGATTCCCAATTTATCTCTCCATGATTTAGGTCCCCCATGATCAGCAGCTTCGCTCTCATTCTGTGGGCTAGTGTTGCTGCCTTCTGCAGTTCATCTATACATGCTTTGTTGTTGTCATCATACTCCTGCCTGGGTCTTCTACTGTTTGGTGGGGGATTGTAGATTACCAAGATCACAATCTTCCTCCCATCTACTGTCAGAGTTCCATGTATGAAGCTTGTGCACTCATTGGTAACTCGATTTCCCAGGTCTTCAAACTTCCATTTCCGCTTTATTAGGAGTGCTACTCCCCCTCCCTGTCTCTGTGTCCTCTCTTTTCGTATCACCTGGTACCCTTCAGGAAAGATTGCATCTGAGATCATGTCATTAATTTTAGTTTCCACAATTGCAACTATGTCAGGATCTGCTTCACTCACTCTTTCTTTTATCTCTTCTGCTTTATTAGATACCCCATCAGCATTGGTGTACCAAACCTTGAGATTCTTCATGGAAACTCTTGTACCAGAGTTCTCCCTTTCTCTGGGGGTCTGGGGGGATCTGGGGGATGTCTGGGGGGTGACTGGGGGCAGGGGGGATCTGGGGGATCTGGGGGGTGTCTGGGGGATGACTGGGGGCGTGGAGGGTCCGGGGGATGTCCGGGGGGATCCGGGGGGTGTCTGGGGGGTCTGGGGGGTGTATGGGGGGTGAAAGAGTTCAGGAGGGGTGCTTGGGGGGCTACTGGGGGCTGGGCTTCTAGGAAGGTAGGTAGGAGGGTCTGGGGTAGGGCCTGGGTAGGTAGGTCTGGAGTAGGAAGGGCATACTGGGTCTGAAGATTAGGGAGGGCATAGAGGGGTTGGGAGATAGCGTAAGGTTGGGAGTCAGATAGAGGTTGAGAGGTTGGGAGGGGGAAGGATAGAGGGGGTGGGGGGAACCTCCCACCCCCCTCGCAAGGGTGGGGGGTCACATAGAAGGAGAGGGGATGAGGAGGGGCGAGGGCTGGGTAGGCTTTGGGTGTTGAGGGGATGAGGGCTGGGTGGGTTCTTGGGGTGAGGGGATGAGGGCTGGATGGGTTTTGGGGGTGAGGGGATGAGGGCTGGGTGGGTTTTGGGGGTTGAGGGGATGAGGGCTGGGTGGGTTTTGGGGGTTGAGGGGATGAGGGCTGGACGGGTTTTGGGGGTTGAGGTGATGAGGGCTGGGTGGGTTTTGGGGGTTGAGGGGATGAGGGCTGGACGGGTTTTTGGGGTTGAGGTGATGATCGAGGGGGTCCTTGGAATGTGGGATGAATTTGACTCCAGTGGGGTCAGAGGGGTCAAGGGATGTGTTGGGGAGATAAGCAGGGGCGGCTGATTTGGGGAAGGGGTGACCTGAGAAGCACGTGTGAGCTGGTTAGCATGGGGTGGATTAGCACTGGGGTGTGTAGCTACTCTCAAATGGGAAGAGTTGTATTGTTGTTTGCTTGCTCTGTGGGCAATCTGTTCCTCCTTTGTCATGAATTTGTCAATATATACGTTGTAGTAATTTTCGCTACCTCTGAGTAGGTGTTTGTGATGCAGTATGTAATCCACTGCCTCTTCGTTAGTGAACTGTACCAGGACAGGTCGTTTCCTGTTACAGTTGTATGGTCCAATGCGTCGTTGAACTTGCACCTCATTCCCTGCCATCTGGGCTCTGTGTGGTGGTTATTGTGTGGTGGTTATTGTGTGGTGGTGGTTATTGTGTTGTGGTGGTTATTGTGTGGTGGTGGTTATTGTGTGGTGGTGGTTATTGTGTGGTGGTGGTTATTGTGTGGTGGTGGTTATTGTGTTGTGGTGGTTATTGTGTGGTGGTGGTTATTGTGTTGTGGTGGTTATTGTGTTGTGGTGGTTATTGTGTGGTGGTGGTTATTGTGTGGTGGTGGTTATTGTGTTGTGGTGGTTATTGTGTTGTTGTGGTTATTGTGTTGTGGTGGTTATTGTGTTGTGGTGGTTATTGTGTTGTGGTGGTTATTGTGTGGTGGTGGTTATTGTGTGGTGGTGGTTATTGTGTGGTGGTGGTTATTGTGTTGTGGTGGTTATTGTGTGGTGGTGGTTATTGTGTTGTGGTGGTTATTGTGTGGTGGTGGTTATTGTGTGGTGGTGGTTATTGTGTTGTGGTGGTTATTGTGTGGTTATTGTGTGGTGGTGGTTATTGTGTTGTGGTGGTTATTGTGTGGTGGTGGTTATTGTGTTGTTGTGGTTATTGTGTGGTGGTGGTTATTGTGTGGTGGTGGTTATTGTGTTGTTGTTGTGGTGGTTATTGTGTGGTGGTTATTGTGTGGTGGTGGTTATTGTGTTGTTGTGGTTATTGTGTGGTGGTTATTGTGTGGTGGTGGTTATTGTGTGGTGGTGGTTATTGTGTGGTGGTGGTTATTGTGTTGTTGTGGTTATTGTGTGGTGGTTATTGTGTGGTTATTGTGTTGTGGTGGTTATTGTGTGGTTATTGTGTGGTGGTGGTTATTGTGTTGTGGTGGTTATTGTGTTGTGGTGGTTATTGTGTGGTTATTGTGTGGTGGTGGTTATTGTGTTGTGGTGGTTATTGTGTGGTGGTTATTGTGTGGTGGTGGTTATTGTGTTGTGGTGGTTATTGTGTGGTGGTTATTGTGTTGTGGTGGTTATTGTGTGGTGGTTATTGTGTTGTGGTGGTTATTGTGTGGTGGTTATTGTGTGGTGGTGGTTATTGTGTTGTGGTGGTTATTGTGTGGTGGTGGTTATTGTGTTGTGGTGGTTATTGTGTGGTGGTGGTTATTGTGTTGTGGTGGTTATTGTGTGGTGGTGGTTATTGTGTGGTGGTGGTTATTGTGTTGTGGTGGTTATTGTGGTGGTTATTGTGTGGTGGTGGTTATTGTGTTGTGGTGGTTATTGTGGTGGTGGTGTGGTTATGTGTGTTGTGGTGGTTATGTGGTGGTGGTTATTGTGTGGTGGTGGTTATGTGGTGTGGTGGTGGTTATTGTGGTGGTGGTTATGTGGTGGTGGTTATGGTGTGGTGGTGGTTATGTGGTGGTGGTTATGTGGTGTGGTGGTGGTTATGTGGTGGTGGTTATGTGGTGGTGGTTATGGTGTGGTGGTGGTTATGGTGTGGTGGTGGTTATTGTGTTTGTGGTGGTTATTGTGTTGTTGTGGTGGTTATTGGTGGTTATTGTGTTGTTGTGGTGGTTATTGTGGTGGTGGTTATTGTGTTGTTGTGGTGGTTATTGTTGTGGTGGTTATTGTGTTGTGGTGGTTATTGTTGTTGTGGTGGTTATTGTGTTGTGGTGGTTATTGTGTTGTTGTGGTTATTGTTGTTGTGGTGGTTATTGTGTTGTGGTGGTTATTGTGTGGTGGTGGTTATTGTGTTGTGTTGTGGTGGTTATTGTGTTGTTGTGGTGGTTATTGTGTTGTTGTGGTGGTTATTGTGGTGGTTATTGTGGTGGTTATTGTGGTGGTTATTGTGTTGTGGTGGTTATTGTGTTGTGGTGGTTATTGTGGTGGTTATTGTGTTGTGGTGGTTATTGTGTGTGGTGGTTATTGTGTTGTGGTGGTTATTGTGTTGTGGTGGTTATTGTGTTGTGGTGGTTATTGTGGTGGTTATTGTGGTGGTTATGTGTGGTGGTGTTGTTGTGTTATTGTGGTGGTTATGTTGTGGTAGTGTGTTGTGGTGGTTATTGTGTTGTTGTGTGGTTATTGTGTGGTGGTTATTGTGTTGTGGTTATTGTGTGGTGGTTATTGTGTTGTGGTTATTGTGTTGTGGTGGTTATTGTGTTGTGGTGGTTATTGTGTTGTTGTGGTTATTGTGTGGTGGTTATTGTGTTGTGGTGGTTATTGTGTGGTGGTTATTGTGTTGTGGTTATTGTGTGGTGGTTATTGTGTTGTGGTTATTGTGTGGTGGTTATTGTGTTGTGGTGGTTATTGTGTGGTGGTGGTTATTGTGCCCCCCCCCCTCCCCTCCCCTCCCCCCCCCCAGGATGAGAGGCAGCTTCCGGAAAGTCGCAGTTGAGTGGCTCTTTGTTTGTTTGTTTGTTTAAGCAACATATAACTCTTATCACTTCCCCGAGAGTGTTGCTTGTTTGCCTTCTTTATGCTGTCACGTGTCTGGTGGGGTATATCACGTGTCTGGTGGGGTATATCACGTGTCTGGTGGGGTATATCACGTGTCTGGTGGGGTATATCACGTGTCTGGTGGGGTATATCACGTGTCTGGTGGGGTATATCACGTGTCTGGTGGGGTATATCACGTGTCTGGTGGGGTATATCACGTGTCTGGTGGGGTATATCACGTAGATGTACGGGGTAGATCCCCCCCACACCGGGGGGACTGAGTAGATAGGTAGAGGGGTAGATGGAGGCCTGCACACTGCCACACACAGGGTTCTAGCACCAGCTGACCAGAAGCGTTTGGGCAGGTCACCCTCCTCTCACACTGGTGTTAGTGTGATGATCTTGGCGTCACTAATCACCAGCTATTCGGTTCTGTAATTGGACAATTATCTCTATGGGTCGTTAGGACCTAATGAATTAAATCAGCTTTATTTGATTATCTGAGAATATTTCTGCTTTGTTGTGCAACATTATTAATTATATATATATATATATATATATATATATATATATATATATATATATATATATATATATATATATATATATATATATATATGTCGTACCTAGTAGCCAGAACGCACTTCTCAGCCTACTATGCAAGGCCCAATTTGCCTAATAAGCCAAGTTTTCATGAATTAACTGTTTTTCGACTACCTATCCTACCTAACTTTTTCGGCTTCCTAACCTAACCTAACCTATAAAGATAGGTTAGGTTAGGTTACGTAGGGTTGGTTAGGTTTGTTCATATATCTACGTTAATTTTAACTCCAATAAAAAAAATTGACTCCATACATAATGAAATGGGTAGCTTTATCATTTCATAAGAAAAAAATTAGAGAAAATATATTAATTCAGGAAAACTTGGCTTATTAGGCAAATCGGGCCTTGCATAGCAGGCCGAGTACGACGTTCTGGCTACTAGGTACGACATATATATATATATATATATATATATATATATATATATATATATATATATATATATATATATATATATATATATATATATATATATATATGTCATTAAACACAACAACATTGTGAATATTATTAATTTTCTTTCGGATATTCTCCATTGTACACAAATATCTTTCAACATCTGTGGGTATGAACCACGAGTGTAGCAGGGTAGCGGGGAGTAATTGATGATGCGTATGAGGTTGGCCTCAGTGTCACATTTTAAGAAACACTGGCATCCATAGCAACCCCCACACCTGCGATTTTCCTGGAATCTCATCCCGTTCTCAGCTAGGCTAGACCCCTGAGCCTCATCCCTGGGCCTCATCCCTGAGCCTCACACCAGAGCCTCATCCCTCATACAGTATGTGGATTTCCATGCCTCATAATATACCCAAAATTGGTTTTCTCGTGACAAAGTGCGAGAATAAATATTCCCGGGAGTGACCACGTGGCAATGTTTTGGTCACGATGACAACAAATCAAGTTGCCAACTAGGGAAATTTATAACACATTTATATCTTTCGTAATTACTAATTAAATAGGACGTGTTTATGGATCTCAAAACTTATACTAATTCAGAAACACGTTACAATTTATTTATATATTGCATACTATACAAATTTTGTTAGTTTTTTAATTACTTCAAATAAATGTTACATTTTTGCTTGGTAACTGAAAGCAACTGAAAGACGTTAGTATTTTTAAACCAAATATTAGACTAAAATATGTAACGACAAGCACCAACGCTCAATAACAACAAAATTAATTAACAAATAAACTAAAGTTTAATCATTCACATCATAATTAAATAACAAAGAATTATTAAATGCTTAAATAGACTCTCAATTGAGTTGGAGGTACGGCGGGCGGCCGTCGCTTCCCGCCCCTCATTCTCTCATGGCCGCCAGACCAGCAACATGTCGGCGCCAGCAACCCACCAATATCCCTCACATCCTCTGAGATCATGCCTCTCAGAGTCCGCAAACCATAGACTGATTGATCACAGTGTCACTCAAAGTTGATATTACCGTGAAAGAGCACATAGACTAGCTTCTCGATGTATATACATGGAGATGTATGTGTCTCTCTCTCTCTCCGTCACTTCCTCACTGTTGTATAATAGACAGGGGCGTCACCCCCTGACCATGTCACCTCTTGATTATTTAGGCTACAAGCGGACGGTGAGGGAGGATGACAGGTGTGTGGGGGAGGGAGACAGGTGTGGAGGGGGTCTAGACTTGTCTGCCCCCTACCACCCCCCCCCCCTTCATAGTCTCTCTGTGTCCTCTTGTTCGTCAAGTTGTTGGTTTTGTCAAGTTGGTATTTTGTATGTGGTGAACATGTTACCTCTTTTTCTTCTAGTTTTGGCACTTTTAACAGCGTATCTCTTGTGCTTGCGGGGGTTGAGCTCTGGCTCCTTGGTCCCGCCTCTCAACTGTTACTAACTAATGTTTTTTCACACACACATATGAAGCAGGTGACTAACTCCCGGGTACCTATTTACTGCTAGGTATTCCCGATGTTTCACCGGTCCTTCACCTCCATGATACTCTTGTGGCGGACCCGTTGCAGGTCGCTTCCGAACTGGGTTCCCACTTTTCTTCTGTTAGCTCTGGTCTTCATCTTCCCCAATCTTTCCTTCTTCGTAAACCTGTCCTTGAGTCTCGTCCTTTAGATTTCTGCACTCATCTTCAGCTTCCCTATAATGATCCCTTCTCTCTCTCTGAACTTCGGTCTGCCCTGGGCCTCTGCGGATCTACGGCGGCGGGCTCCGATGGTATTCATTATGAGATGCTTCGCCATCTCCCTCCGAGCACGTCTCAGTATTTACTGAGTCTGTATAATCGGATCTGGGAGTCGTCGTCAGTCCCTGAGGACTGGCTCGATGCCGTTGTCCTCCCTGTTCGCAACCGGGGTCTCTGGGTTACTTCCCCTAAGGACTTTCGCCCTATTGCTCTCACAAGTTGTGTCTGCAAACTCTTTTGAACGTATGGTTAACGTTCGTCTGATGTGGTTCCTGGAACACCATCACCTCCTCTCCCCTTCTCAATTTGGTTTCCGCAAGTGCCGCAGCACGACAGATGTCCTGGTGAACTTGGAGGTCTATATTCGTACTGCTTTTGCTGCGAAGACCTCCGTTGTTGCCGTCCTTTTTGACCTGGAAAAGGCTTACGACACCACTTGGCGATATCATATTCTATCTCAACTTCATTCTTTTGGCCTTCGTGGCCATCTCCCTCTCTTTCTCCGCAGCTTCCTCTCTCGTCGTTCCTTTCGGGTGCGCCTTGGTACCGCTCTCTCTCCCTCTTTTCAGCAATACGAAGGTGTGCCTCAGGGTAGTGTTCTGAGCACTACTCTTTTTCTGGTTGCCCTCAATGGTCTTCTTCCTCCTCTCTTCCTTCTGGTGTCTTCTCCGCTCTCTATGTCGATGATCTTACCCTTTGTTGTCAGGGTGATGATTCGCCTCTCCTTCAACGCCGGCTTCAACTTGCAATTGATGCCGTGTCGTCTTGGGCCACAGGTCATGGCTTCAAGTTCTCTACTTCTAAGACTTGTGCCATGACTTTTACGCGGAAACGGGTTGTTCTTCGTCCCTCTTTGTCACTTTATGGTCATCCCCTTGAATACAAAGATTCCGCGAAGCTTTTGGGGTTATTCCTTGCCACTCATTTGTCTTGGTCTCCCCATATCTCTTACCTCCGTGTTGAGTGCTCTAAGGCCCTTACCCTCCTTCGGGTCTTGTCCCATACTTCTTGGGGGGCAGATAGGCGCACTCTCCTTGCTTTACATTCCTCTCTCGGCCTGTCTAAGCTCGATTATGGTTGCCCTGCTTACTCGTCTGCTTCTCCTTCTACTCTTCGCCGTCTTGATGCTTTGCACCA
>NW_025566445.1:0-19832 GCF_020424385.1 Procambarus clarkii
CCGAATGATAAAGGTGGTTTTCATGAGCAAAATCGCGAAAGAGGAACTGCTAGCAAGGAAGTGTTGTCTAAAAGGTGTAGAGAAGTTCAAGAAAATATTCCTGCAGAGGGATATGACAAGGGAAGAGAGAATACAGACAGCAGACGCGAGGAAGGAGCGCAGGGAGAGAGAAGGAAATCAGAGTACACAACCCAGAACCCTACAATCCCAGAGGGAAGTGGAGAAACCCTCCTCAAACAGTGCAACAGCCACAGGGATTGGGGCACCACCCCCCACATTCTACCCAACAGACACACCAACCTGCCCCATCCCCTGTCAGCCCCCCACTAAGTACCCACCTAGGGCACCCTCCCCCCCACCCCACCCCCCCTTCTCCCCCTCCCCTCTCCCCAGGACACTCCCTTCTCCCCCATCCCCCATGCCCTCCCTTCTCCCACATGTCTTCCCGTCTCTCCCACCCCCATGTCCTCCCTTCCCCCCCTCCCCCCACTCTCTCCCCACCCCACCTAAGTCTTCCCCTCTCCCCCACTCCCGTAAACCCTCCCCTCTTCCTCACCCACCTCAGCCCTCCCTTTTCCCCACGCCCCCCAAGCCCTCCACCCTTTTCTCTCCCCCAAGCCCCCCATCTCCCTATCCCCCACACCCTCTCCTCTCCCCATGCTTCCCCAACCCTCCCTCTCTTACCCACCCCCTGTACCCTCCCCCTCTTATCCATCCCTGTACCTCCCCCTCGTATCCACCCCCTGTACCCTCCCCCTCTTATCCACCCCTGTACCCTCCCCCTCTCCCCCACCACCCCAAGCCCTCCCTCCTCCACCAATCCCCCAGTGCCAGGTCCCCCCAGCTCCCACTCTCCCCAGATCCCAAAGGTCCCCCCCAGAAAAGAAGCAGAAGAGAGTCAGTTTCAGGGTGATGTACTCGAACATAGATGGGATCACAAGCAAGACAAGTGAACTAAGGGAAAGAGCACAAGAAGTTAACCCAGATGTAATCGGACTCACTCCCCAGGAGTACAAAGTAATAAGGAAAGAGAGAGAAGGTAGGGGAGGAGGCGGAGTGGCCCAACTCATGAGAAAGGAATGGAGTTTTAAGGAGATGGCCATCCCGGCCTGTGAGGGTTTCAGAGACTGCATAGCAGGCACCATGACAATGGGAGGACCAATAATAGTAGTAGCAGTAATATATAACCCTCCACCAAATGACAGAAGACCCAGTTAAGAGTACGAAAACAACAACATGGCAGTTAACACTATAATTGAGAGGGCAGCCTCTGCTGCCTGTAGAAATAGATCCCACCTGCTCATGATGGGGGTCTTCAATCACGGAAGGATTGTCTGGGAGAACAAGGAACCGCATGGAGGTGAGGATACGTAGAGAGCCAAGCTACTGGAGGTGGTGAGTAGAAACGTTTTAACCCAGCATGTCAGAGAACCCACAAGGATGAGAGAAAATGACGAACCAGCGAGACTCGACCTGGTCTTTACCCTGAACGACTCTGACATAAGAGAAATCGGTTTTGAGGCCCCAGTAGGAATGAGCGACCACAGTGTATTGGTGTTTGAGTACTTGATTGAAGAAGGGTTATTGAACTCGAGGAGGGATACCGAAACCAAAAGGTTATCATACCGAAAGGGAAACTATGAGGAGACAAGAAAATTCCTAACAGATATAGCGTGGGAAACAGAGCTCAGGGAAAAGACGGCCCAAGATATGATGGACTACATCACGCAAAAGTGCAAGGACGCAGCAAACAAGTTTGTCCCAGCTCAAAAGGAAAACAGTGAAATGAAGATGAGAAACCCATGGTTTAATCAGAGATGTAGGCTAGCTAAGCAGGAAAGTAAAAGGGCATGGAGAAACTATAGGAATAACAGGACACTGGAGAGCAAGGAAAGATACCAGAATGTCAGGATGAGAAGAGAGGCAGAAAGACAATACGAAAATGACATCGCAAGCAAGGCAAAGACTCAGCCTAAACTGCTGCATAGCCACATCAGGAGAAAAACAACAGTAAAGGAACAGGTTATGAAATTAAGGATAGGGGCAGAAGGATTCACTACAAACGACAAGGAAGTGTGTAAGGAACTGAATAAGAAATTCCAGGAGGTCTTCACCTTAGAGCAAGGAGAAATTCCAGAGATAAGTGAGGGAATAGCTAACCAGGAACCACTGGAAGAGTTTGAGATTACCAGTGGGGAAGTAAGGAAGTGTTTACTAGAGTTGGATGTGACAAAGGCTATAGGCCCAGATGGAATCTCCCCATGGATACTAAAGGAAGGAGCAGAAGAACTGTGCCTACCACTCTCAGTAGTGCATAACAAATCACTGGCAACAGGGGAACTGCCAGAAATTTGGAAAGCAGCAAACGTAGTCCCAATATACAAGAAAGGGGATATACAGGAGGCACTGAATTACAGGCCAATGTCCCTAACCTGCATACCATGCAAGCTGATGGAAAAAATTGTGCGAAAAAAGCTTGTGGAGCATCTGGAGTGAAAGAACTTTGTAACACAGCATAAATATGGGTTCAGGGATGGCAGGTCCTGCCTCACAGGGTTACTTGAATTCTACGACCAGGCAACAAAATAAGGCAAGAAAGAGAAGGGTGGGCAGACTGCATATTTTTGGATTGTCAGAAAGCCTTTGATACAGTGCCACACAAGAGGCTAGTGCGAAAGTTAGAGATGCAGGCTGGAGAGAGAGGGAAGGTACTCCATTGGATAGAGGAGTACCTAAGCAACAGGAGACAACGAGTCTGTGTGAGGGGTGAGGTCTCAGATTGGCGAGACGTCACAAGTGGAGTTCCGCAGGGGTCAGTCCTTGGACCTATACTGTTTCTGGTATATGTAAATGATCTCCCAGAGGGTATAGATTCGTTTCTCTCAATGTTTGCCGACGATGCAAAAATTATGAGGAGGATTGAAACAGAGGACGATAGTAGGAGGCTACAAGATGACCTGGATAGACTGAGTGAATGGTCCAACAAATGGCTGTTGAAGTTCAACCCGAGTAAATGCAAAGTAATGAAACTAGGCAGTGGAAACAGGAGGCCAGGCACAGGATACAGAATAGGAGATGAAGTACTTAATGAAACAGACAGAGAGAAAGATCTAGGAGTTGATATCACACCAAACCTGTCTCCTGAAGCCCACATAAAGAGAATAACGTCTGCGGCATATGCGAGGCTGGCTAACATCAGAACGGCGTTCAGGAACCTGTGTAAGGAATCATTCAGAATCTTGTACACCACATATGTAAGACCAATCCTGGAGTATGCGGCCCCAGCATGGAGCCCGTACCTTGTCAAGCACAAGACGAAGCTGGAAAAAGTCCAAAGGTATGCTACTAGACTAGTCCCAGAACTAAGAGGCATGAGTTATGAGGAAAGGCTGCGGGAAATGCATCTTACGACACTGAAAGACAGAAGAGTAAAGGGAGACATGATCACAACCTACAAAATCCTCAGGGGAATCGACCGGGTAAACAAGGATGAACTATTCAACACTGGTGGGATGCGAACAAGGGGACACAGGTGGAAGCTGAGTACCCAAATGAGCCACAGAGACGTTAAAAAGATAACTTTTTCAGTGTCAGAGTAGTTAGTAAATGGAATGCATTAGGAAGTGATGTGGTGGAGGCTGACTCCATACACAGTTTCAAATGAAGATATGATAGAGCCCAATAGGCTCAGGAATCTGTACACCAGTTGATTGACGGTTGAGAGGCGGGACCAAAGAGCCAGAGCTCAACCCTCGCAAGCACAATTAGGTGAGTACAATTAGGTGAGTACACACACACACAATGGCCTCGTACTGGTACAGGGGCCTCGTAGCCTGGTGGACACGTGCAAATCGTAAAGTTATGGCGCGGGTTGGATTCCCGCACGAGGCAGAAACAAATAGGCAAAATTTGACCAAAGGGACAGTTACCTAGCAATGAAGGGAGTTAGTCACTGTTACGGGCCTACTTGCTGTGACGAGTGCGTGAAAGAGACCTGGGGGTGGACGTAACACCGAAAATCTATCTCCTGAGGCACATATAAATAGGATAATGACAGCAGCGTACTCTACACTGGCAAACACACACAGAACATCACACAGAAACCTAAGTAAGGAGGCATTTAGGGCGCTTTAGGTGACTACAACTACGTGAGGCACAGTCTTAGAGTATGCCACACTCATCATGGAGTATGCCCCATCTGAAGTCCAAGCTATATAATGACAAAGTTAGAAAAGGTTCAGAGGTATGCAACGAGACTCGTCCCAGAGCTACGAGGGATGAAGTATGAGGAGCGCCTGAGGGAACTGTGCCTTACGAGGAGTAAGAGAGAAGAAGATTCTCAGGGAGACAGGGTAGGGACATGATAGGACGGGTGGGACACAAAGATACACAGAGGGATTGACCCAGATGGCCACATAGACGAGAATGTTCACACGGAATAGTAATAAAGAACGAGGGGACATGGATGGAAGCTTGAAACTCAGATGAGTCACTGTTACGAACCCGGATCCAGCGTCCGAGCAAGGAGCAGTAACAACTACGCCATCTGTGGGCCAGCTCCCGAAACCCCCGCCAAACGGACGACGACACCGGGTGAGGACAGCGTGTACTGGCCTCGAGGACCAGTTTCCAGTCTGGTTCAGCACTCTACACCGCCGCTCCTGACCTCTGGTGAGGTGGTGCTCCGACGACAGCGCCATCTATGGACTGGATACGTCAGGTGTTTGTGTCTGAGCCCGTAAGTGTGGTGTTTTAGTGCGTCCCAGTCATTGATGACGTGTCTGTTTACAGAGTCGACCTGGGACCACTGTGTTGACGGTTGAGTGAGTCTACCCGAGGCAGCCAGTCTCCATACGGTGAAGTTTGCTGCAGCTGTTGTGACGTCGTCCCCCCGGAAGAACACTGTGGTGTGTTAGCCTGCCAGTGGAGTGGCAGTGAAAGGATTTACCCGGGACCGACTGTTGGAGACGATAATCCACTGGGGTATTGAGGACAGGAGGGTGACGTGTGATATCACACGAGACTCCTGTCTAGGGCGCTACCCTAGTATCGTTCGTGGAGTGGCCGTACCAGCGTTGGTGATCAGTACCTGCCAGCAGACCAGCTGGACGTGTGGTTGACGGCCTCCACGACGGTGCCCCCAGTGGACCTGTATTGTGGCTGGCCTGTGTTTGAGGTAGGCTCGGCATTCTCAGAGGACACGTCTTGAGACCACGAAGAAAGCACCGCGGACTCGGCACCTAGCTTCTTGATCCAGAGTCTTCAGCAGAAGACTACATTGTGTAAATAATTCCCTTGTTTAGTGTTAATACCCCTCCCCCTTGTGCACTCATCTTTTATATATTTAAATGGTGATGGGTGTTAATTATAATCTTAAGTTCTTAACTTTATTTCCCTACTCCCTTTTAAGTTACTTGCGTCACGGATCTCATCCCTTGAAAGCCACTACTGGCTTGAGAACGGATACCCTTCCTCTAACGACATCAGAGTAAGAACCCCGTTGCGACCCGAGAGGGCCGTAACATAATTGGCATCCCCAGCGGGATTCGTCCCCTTGTTAAGTATGTTTGACAGGGGTGGTGAAGTGGCGTAATCCCTGTATATAATTCACCCTGTGTGTGACGATTGTGACGTTATACGTCCTGTGCGGTGCTCAAGAGTGACTAAGTGCGATATTGTGCAGTGCGGTGCGAAGTGTTCGTTGTGATTCAGTGCAATATTGTGTAGTGCGGTGCCCGAAGTAATTACGTGCAATATTGGCAAGTGAGGCGCCAGGTGCGATAAAGTGCAATATTGACATAAAACAGTGCTCGGCGCGTTAAGTGCTAACGTGTAAGCGGTGTGTTAAGTGCTAAGTGTTCCATCTGTGACAATGGCAGAAAAAGCTACCATCGATGATATGGACGATGTTCAGGCTTTTCTGAACAGAGAGGACTGTCTTGCCAGATTAAAATATCTGAGCAAACCAGAGCTTGTACTAGTGAGCGCCTACCTGGAGATCAAGATCCGTGCCAGTGATTCCCGTGTGGAGATCTTGTCCAAGGTTCACCGGCACTTGAAAGCAGAAGAGAAACAGGAAGGCGAGACTCCTAGTACAAAGGAAGGTGAGGAAATAGCTTCCACGGAAAAGGAAGATAAGGGCAGTGACATTGACAGTGATGCAGGTGAGCTTAATATTAGCTTTCTTACAGTCAAAATGCGTGCCCTAGAGATAAATCGTGAGATAGAATGGAAGAAGTTAGAATTAGAACGAGAATTAAAAGATAAAGAAGTGGAGATGAAAAATAAAGAAATGGAGATGAAAGATAAAGAATTGGCGATAAGGCGTTTAGAATTAGAACGAGAAAGAGAGAGAGAAGAACGAGAAAGAGAAGAGAAACGAGAAAGAGAAGAACGAGAAAGAGAAGAGAAACGAGAAAGAGAAGAACGAGAAAGAGAAGAGAAACGAGAAAGAGAAGAACGAGAAAGAGAAGAGAAACGAGAAAGAGAAGAACGAGAAGGAGAAGAGAGACGAGAGAGAGAAGAACGAGAAAGAGAAAGAGAAGAACGAGAAAGAGAGAGAGAAGAGCGAGAAAGAGAAGAAAAAGAAAGACAGAGACAACATGAACTAGAAGTATTGCGATTAGGCGGTGGTCGGAGGCCAACAACGGATACCAGCGGTTTCGATCCGGTAAGGAACATCAAAATGGTCCCCAAATTCAATGAGAGGGAAGTTTCGAAGTTCTTTGCAGCCTTCGAGAAAGTCGCTGCCTCTTTGGAGTGGCCAAGGGAGAATTGGGCCATCATGATACAGTCAGTCTTGACTGGGAAGGCCCAAATCGCCTACTCCACGTTATCCCTTGACGACTCCGGCGATTATGACAAGGTGAAGAAGGTTGTGCTCATGGCGTACCAATTGGTACCCGAGGCATACAGGCAGAAGTTCCGAAACCTGAAAAAGACCTCAGAGCACACGTTCACCGAATTCGCCACAATCAAGGAGCGACTTTTTCAGGAATGGTGTGCCTCTCGGAAGGTGGAGACCAAAGAAGACCTCGAGCAGCTTATACTGCTAGAGGACTTCAAGGATTGTTTGTCTGGAGACCTGAAGACGTACTTAGAGGAACAGCAGGTAGAGACCTTGAGTGCGGCAGCCACTATGGCTGAGGAATACATCCTGACGCATAGGCCTTCTGCTAAGTACGTCCCAAGGCATTACCAACGCCGGTTTGATAAACCTCAGGACGAAGAAGAGACTCCCGTCCCACGAAGCGCTAAGAAGACGCCCCCAAGTAGCCCTCGAAGGATGAGTCCTAGCAGTCCGAAACACCGGAGTCCAAGGAGAAATGTGGTGTGCTGGACTTGTGGGCAGAAAGGGCATGTAGCTGCTATGTGCCGAGGCAAAAGAGGTGGCGGCGCACGTAGGGAGGTGATGATGATGAGCTGTGTAACATCACCAGCAGGAAGCCAGTCGACGGCGACACAGGAAGGACCAAGATTGTTTTCCCCTCACATTTCAAGCGGGTATGTAACGAGTGATCATACTGGTAGATCTGTTGTAGTGCTCAGAGATAGTGGAGCAGCCCAGTCCCTGATCGTGAGAAACTCGTTGCCCGAGGGCGTAAGTGTGGACGGGAGACAACAGGTTGTCCTGGTTGGGTTTCCTAGGACGCAGTACATCGCCCCCTTAGTGCCGGTACATCTCGACTCGCCTTACTTCAGCGGCACATGTGCGTTGGCAGTAGTCGATACCCTCCCTGTAGCTGGGATTGACGTGGTACTAGCCAACGACTTGGTATCGGATTGGAGCACCAATCATCCCAAGATCGCGGACGAGTCTACCGGAACAGCAAGGTCTGAGGTAACTACAGGCAATGGTAATGTCCAGGTAAAGACAGACCCGGATGTAAGTATGTTTAATCCTTCCTCTCACCCGCAGATCGACAGTATTCTAGCAGAGTCTCCTGATTCTTCTCTCGACGAGAAACATGCGGTTACGATAGCAGAGGTAACTGAGCAGGAAGAGAGGCCTTGTGTGCAGGCACCCACGGATACCAACGAGTCTGGAGCGAAGGCGGATGTGTACTTGCGGTATGGCAAGGTACAGCGTTCATTGAACCGGCCAGAGATTCCCCAGACGTCAGAGGTATGTGAGGTGTGTTCGAAAGGTCTAGTGTCCTCTTTGGTCCAAACCAGGCTAGTGGATGTAGCCGGCTATGGGCATTACAAGCTCAGGAAGCTTATCCCTCAGCTTACCAAATGTTTCCTACCAGTATTTTGTTTTATTCTCGTGTGTGGTCTCGGTAAGGATCAGTGGACGACCCGAAGGATGATGGCTCCCTTGAACATCGTGAAGAGATCCCAGGGATTAGAGACGTGTACTGCGAGTGTTGCAGTCGACGAAGGAGCCTGGAAGGTGATAATAGATACAGGAGGTACGCGATACGGTAATATGAGTGACTGTTTCTAACAGGTTGACACCCCCCGCGTGATAGCTGAGCCTCAATACAGCGTTATGCGGAACGTTGGTCGACCTGACGGTGGCAGAGCGGATGCCATCTTCGACGTACGAACAGCCCCGTTGGAACTAGGTGTGAGCCTAGTAGAGGAGTCTGCTGTGAGTACTGATGTAACTGTCGCTGTGACTCTAAATGATCCGACCCCTGTATTCCAGGTTCCCGTATCCCTGAAGGACTACCGGATCGGTACCAGAAATGCCGTCTGTGATCAGCCATCATCGATGCCACGACACAGGGAAGTGTCGAGTCGCCCCTCATCGTGTCTACACCGATCCTTACTCGAGAGAGGTGAGATGATGCCCCCGCTTGACATCGCAGTGGAGATGTGGACGATTGCAACAGGCAAGCCATTGCCTACCATCTTCAAGTTTCATCTGTGCCAGAGTTGCCCAGTAGAAAAGATCTGTGGACGAGACAGCCTCGCCGTTCCAGTTTTTAGTATAAGTGAGTCCATTTGGAGTTGTGTCGCCGCACTAATTTGGTTTGTGTTTCTCTTTATAGAACCCCAAACCAAATTCTTTTTGGTGGGGAGGTGTTACGAACCCGAATCCAGCATCCGAGCACGGAGCAGTGACGACCGCGCCATCTGTGGGTCGGCTCCCGAAACCCCCACCAAATGGACGACGACACCTGGTGAGGACAAGTCGTACTGGCCACAAGGGCCAGTTTCCAGTCCGGTTCAGCACACAACACAGCCGTTGCTGACCTCTGGTGAGGTGGTGCTCAGACGACAGCGCCATCTATGGAGTGGATATGTCGGGCGTTTGTGTCTGAGCCAGTAAGTGGGGTGCTTTAGTGTCCCTGTTATTAATGACGTGTCTGCTTACAGAGTCGACCTGGGACTGCTGTAAGGGAAGTTGAGTCAGTCTACCCAAGGCAGCCGTCCCCATACCTTGTGCTTTGCTGTAGCAGCTGTGAGTCGCCTCCCGGAAGAACACTGTGGTGTTACCCTGCCAGTGGAGTGGCAGTAGAAGGATTGTCTTACCTGGGACCGACTGCTGGAGACGATTAACCACTGGGGTATTGAGGACAGGAGAGTGATTTGTGGTATCACACGAGGCTCCTGACTAGGGTGCTACCCTAGTATCGCTCGTGGAGTGGCCTGACCAGCGTTGCTGATCCGGAACCTGCCAGCAGACCTGCTGGACTTGTGGTTGACATCCTCCACGGCGGTGCCCCCAGTGGAACTGTGTTTTGGCTGGCCTGTGTTTGGGGTAGACTCAGCTTGGTCGAAGGATTCGTCAAGAGACCACGAAAGCACCGAGGACTTGGCACCGAGAGTTTGGATCCAGAGTCTTCAGGAGAAGACAATTGTGTAAATAATTCCCTTGTGCAGTGTTAATACCCCTCCCCCTGTGTAATCTTATATTATTTATTGGTGATGGGAACAATTATAATCTTAAGTTCTTAACTTTATTTCCCTTCCCCTTTTATTTTACTTGCGTCACGGATCACATCCCTTGAAAGCCACTACTGGCTTGAGGCCGGATACACTTCCTCTAACGACATCAGAGTAAGAACCCCGTTGCGACCCGAGAGGGCCGTAACAGTCACAGAGATGTTAGGAAGTTTTCTTTTAGCGTGAGAGTAGTGGGAAAATGGAATGCACTTCAGGAACAGGTTGTGGAAGCAAATAATATTCATAATTTTAAAACCAGGTATGATAGGGAAATGGGACAGGAGTCATTGCTGTAAACAACCGATGCTCGAAAGGCGGGATCCAAGAGTCAATGCTCGATCCTGCAGACACTACTAGGTGAGTAACTAGGTGAGTACACACACACACACACACACACACACACACACACACACACACACACACACACACACACATATATATATATATATATATATATATATATATATATATATATATATATTATTAAATATGACCGAAAAAATAAGATTAATAATTCTAACACGAATTTTCTCGAACTTTCTTACGTTTCTTTTCACTGTTGATGGTAATTCAAAGATCAATTCTCCAAAATTCATTTTTATTTCTAGTCTGGCGCGACACTTGAGCGCGTTTCGTAAAACTTATTACATTTTCAAAGACTTTAGTTTACACAAACACACACAACTTTAACTGAATAGAGCTTAAACATCTTTCGAGTTTTTATACCTACATTTGTGTGAAGTGACATGTTTTAATAGTTTTGGATGAGGTGAAAATAAACTTTTAACACAAGGCCCAACACGAAACAATGAAATACAAACAGGTATTAAAAGTAGGTAACTGCAGAAGGCCTATTTTTATTGGCCCATATTTCTTGATGCTTCTATATTGGAGCGGAGTCTTGAAGTGGGTAGAATATAGTTGTGCATTAATTGGCTGTTGATTGCTGGTGTTGACTTCTTGATGTGTAGTGCCTCGCAAACGTCAAGCCGCCTGCTATCGCTGTATCTATCGATGATTTCTGTGTTGTTTACTAGGATTTCTCTGGTGATGGTTTTGTTGTGGGAAGAGGCTATAATGTCCTTAATGGAGACCTGTTGCTTATGCATCGTTAAACGCCTGGAAAGAGATGTTGTTGTCTTGCCTATATACTGAGTTTTTTGAGGCTTACAATCCCCAAGAGGGCATTTGAAGGCATACACGACGTTGGTCTCTTTTAAAACGTTCTGCTTTGTGTCTGGAGAGTTTCTCATGAGTAGGCTCGCCGTTTTTTTGGTTTTATAGTAAATTGTCAGTTGTATCTTCTGATTTTTGTCTGTAGGGATAACGTTTCTACTAACAATATCTTTCAGGACCCTTTCCTCCGTTTTATGGGCTGTGGAAAAGAAGTTCCTGTAAAATATTCTAATAGGGGGTATAGGTGTTGTGTTAGTTGTCTCTTCAGAGGTTGCATGGCGTTTCACTTTCCTTCTTATGATGTCTTCCACGAAACCATTGGAGAAGCCGTTGTTGACTAGGACCTGCCTTACCCTACAGAGTTCTTCGTTGACTTGCTTCCATTCTGAGCCTTGGCTGAGGGCACGGTCGACATAAGCGTTAACAACACTCCACTTGTACCTGTCCGGGCAGTCACTGTTGGCATTCAGGCACATTCCTATGTTTGTTTCCTTAGTTTAGACTGCAGTGTGGAAAACTCCGCTCCTTTCCATGACTGTTACATCTAGAAAGGGCAGCTTCCCATTCTTCTCCATCTCATAAGTGAAACGCAACACATAATTCTGTTCAAATGCCTCCTTCAGCTCCTGCAGTGGTCTGACATGAGGTACCTGTGTAAAAATGTCGTCATCATACCTGCAGTATATGGCCCGTTTCAAGTTCATGTCGACTAAGACTTTTTGCTCGATGTTACCCATGTAGAAGTTTGCAAACAAGACACCTAGGGGAGAACCCATGGCGACCCCATCTACTTGCTTATACGTGTGTCCATCCGGGCTCAAGAAGGGTGCCTCTTTAGTTCAAGCTTGGAGTAGTTTCTTTAGACTGTTTTCTGGTATGTCAAGAGGAGTACAGGCCGGATCACGGTACACTCTGTCGGCTATCATCCCGATTGTTTCATCCTACACGGATCACGGAGTGTACCGTGATCCGGCCTGTACTCCTCTTGACATACCAGAAAACAGTCTAAGGAAACTACTCCAAGCTTGTACTAAAGAGGAACCCTTCTTGAGCCCGGATGGGCACATGTATAAGCAAGTAGATGGGGTCGCCATGGGTTCTCCCCTAGGTGTCCTGTTTGCAAACTTCTACATGGGTACCATCGAGCAAAAAGTCTTAGTCGACATGAACTTGAAACCGGCCATATACCGCAGGTATGTTGTCGACATTTTTACACAGGTATCTGATGTCAGACATCTGCAGGAGCTGAAGGAAGCATTTGAGCAGAATTCTGTGTTGCGTTTCACTTACGAGATCTTTGAGTTACCATCAACAGTGAAAAGAAACGTAAGAAAGATCGAGAAAATTCGTGTTAGAATTATTAATCTTACTTTTTCGGTCATATTTAATTATGTATGTCTACTGGAAAGACTGCTACCAAAATATACTAATATATTTTAGTCTATTACTAAAAATATACAAAATACAAAATATACTAAAATATACAATATATATATATATATATATATATATATATATATATATATATATATATATATATATATATATATATATATATATATATATATATATATATATATATATATATATATATATATATATATATATATATATATATATATATATATATATATATATATATATATATATATATATATATATATATATATATATATATATATATATATATATGTCGTACCTAGTAGCCAGAATGCACTTGTCAGCCTACTATGCAAGGCCCGATTTGCCTAATAAGCAGAGTTTTCATGAATTAATTGTTTTTCGACTACCTAACCTACCTAACCTAACCTAACCTAACTTTTTCGGCTACCTAACCTAACCTACCCTATAAAGATAGGTTAGGTTAGGTAGGGTTGGTTAGGTTCGGTCATATATCAACGTTAATTTTAACTCCAATAACAAAAATTGACCTCATACATAATGAAATGGGTAGCTTTATCATTTCATAAGAAGAAAATTAGAGAAAATATATTACTTCTGGAAAACTTGGCTTATTAGGCAAATCGGGCCTTGCATATTAGGCTGACAAGTGCGTTCTGGCTATTAGGTACGACATATATATATATATATATATATATATATATATATATATATATATATATATATATATATATATATATATATATATATATATATATATATATATGTGTGTGTGTATATCACGAAAATAAACACATGATTAAGAATGTGACAATGTCAGACCACGGAGGAAAATTGAAACAGGAATTTCCTTAAGTACTTTCTTATATTAAATACATCTTCAGAAGGTCCCTTCTGAAGATGTATTTAATATACAAAAGTACTTAAGGAAATTCCTGTTTCATTTTTCCTCCGTGGTCTTACATTGTCATATATATATATATATATATATATATATATATATATATATATATATATATATATATATATATATATATATATATATATATATATGTCGTACCTAGTAGCCAGAACGCACTTCTCAGCCTACTATGCAAGGCCCGATTTGCCTAATATGCCAAGTTTTCATGAATTAATTGTTTTTCGACCACCTAACCTACTTAACCTAACCTACCCTAACTTTTTCGGCTACCTAACCCAACCTAACCTATAAAGATAGGTTAGGTTAGGTTAGGTAGGGTTGGTTAGGTTCGTTCATATATCTACGTTAATTTTAACTCAAATAAAAAAAATTGACCTCATATATAATGAAATGGGTAGCTTCATCACTTCATTAGAAAAAAATTAGAGAAAATATATTAATTCAGGAAAACTTGGCTTATTAGGCAAATCGGTCCTTGCATAGTAGGCTGAGAAGTGCGTTCTGGCTACTAGGTACGACATATATATATATATATTTATATATATATATATATATATATATATATATATATATATACATATATATATATATATATATATATATATATATATATATATATATATATATATATATATATATATATATATATATGTCGTACCTAGTAGCCAGAACTCACTTTTTGGCCTACTATTCAAGGCCCGATTTGCCTAATAAGCCAAGTTTTCCTTAATTAATATATTTTTTCTAATTTTTTTCTTATGAAATGATAAAGCTACCTATTTCATTATGTATGAGGTCAATTTTATTTTATTGGAGTTAAAATTAACGTAGATATATGGTCGAACCTAACCAACCCTACCTAACCTAACCTAACCTATCTTTATAGGTTAGGTTTGGCTAGGTAGCCGAAAAAGTTAGGTTAGGTCAGGTTAGGTAGGTTAGGTAGTCGAAAAACAATTAATTCATGAAAACTTGGCTTATTAGGCAAATCGGGCCTTGCATAGTAGGCTGAGAAGTGCGTTCTGGCTACTAGGTACGACATATATATATATATATATATATATATATATATATATATATATATATATATATATATAAATGACCCAATGCGGGTATAAATCAACCAGTTCTGAAAATTCTTTTCACTTGAGAATGAACAAGGTTCATTCCTTGTGAATGGAGGTTCGAAACATTGTGCAAATTGTATAAATAAGTGTAATACATTCTATAATAATTCACTTTTTTCTTCACCTTGAAATTACGAAAATGAGTTTTGAAGAACTCCTCTTTCAGCTAAGATGGTAAGAAAACAGTTAGAGAGATAGAAGCCCTAAATCAGAAGATAGTAAATACAGAATATGCGGTCATATTCAATGAGACATGTTTGAAAGGAATACCTGCTGCCAGTATACACCAATATATATATATATATGTCGTACCTAATAGCCAGAACGCACTTCTCAGCCTACTATGCATGGCCCGATTTGCCTAATAAGCCAAGTTTTCATGAATTAATTGTTTTTCGACTACCTAACCTACCTAACCTAACCTAACCTAACTTTTTCTGCTACCGAACCTAACCTAACCTATAAAGATAGGTTAGGTTAGGTTAGGGAGGGTAGGTTAGGTTTGGTCATATATCTACGTTAATTTTAACTCCAATAAAAAAAATTGATCTCATATATAATGAAATGGGTAGCTTTATCATTTCATAAGAAAAAAATTAGAGAAAATATATTAATTCAGGAAAACTTGGCTTATTAGGCAAATTGGGCCTTGCATAGTAGGCTGAGAAGTGCGTTCTGGCTACTAGGTACGACATATATATATATATATATATATATATATATATATATATATATATATATATATATATATATATATATATATATATATATATATACATATATATATCAGGAAAATAAATATATATATATATATATATATATATATATATATATATATATATATATATATATATATATATTGGTGTATACTGGCAGCAGGTATTCCTTTCAAACATGTCTCATTGAATATGACCGCATATTCTGTATTTACTATCTTCTGATTTAGGGCTTCTATCTCTCTAACTGTTTTCTTACCATCAGGGCTTAGCTGAAAGAGTTCTTCAAAACTCATTTTCGTAATTTCAAGGTGAAGAAAAAAGTGAATTATTATAGAATGTATTACACTTATTTATACAATTTGCACAATGTTTCGAACCTCCATTCACAAGGAATGAACCTTGTTCATTCTCAAGTGAAAAGAATTTTCAAAACTGGTTGATTTATACCCGCATTGGGTCAGGTGATATGACAATAAAGGTAAAGACATGGGGGATACATAAGGGATAAATAGGGGGTGAGGCACATAAGAACATAATAACAAAGGTAACTGCGGAAGGCCTATTGGCCCATACGAGGCAGCTCCTATTTACATACAAAGATTAATCAGGTGTAATTGGCCTGTTATGTTGAACAGTGTCTTCTGTGTTGGCATCGTTATGTTCTTGTCTTGTCCTTACTCTCATGGTGGGTAGAGTAAATAGTTCCGTGATTTGGGTGTTCATGGTAGGTTGTTCTATTCTTATGTGAATTGCTTCAAGAATTTGCAATCTTCTTGCATCTTGGGTTTTGTCTATTATACAGGTATTTTTGTTCAACGTTTCTCTTGTTAGGGTGATGTCATGGGCTTGTCTCATGTGATTCCTAGGGGCACTGGATTGAAGATGACATGTCAAACGCCTCGTCAGCTTGGTCGACGTCATACCTATGTACTTAGATTGAAGGTTACATCCTTCGTTGGGGCAAGTGTACATGTATACAACGCTTGACTGCTGTAGAGGGTTCTCCGTCGGCTTCGGGCTGTTTTTGATAAGGAGTTCGGAAGTCTTCTTCGTTTTATAGAATATGATCAGGTTTATGTTTTGGTTAGGAGCAATGCTTTTTACTCCTTTATGGATTATTTCATTCACTGACACTTATAATATCACAGGTATATTCGCTGTACAATTATTTGCTATCTCAAAATGTTTCGTCTCCCAGCATTTCGTAGTGATCCAGCAAGTGAAGTAGGGAACTTAATTCATGCCAGGAGGACAGAATTACAAACTCTAGCACATGAGTATCACCTAGATGTTCTCCATGGAGCCAACAAAAGTGACTTGCACAATATTATCCTGGATCACCTTTTAGATGAAGGAATTATAGACTGATTCTCACGACAACTATTCTATTGCAGATCGGCATGCTCTGGCAGCTATGAAGTTAAAGCTCGAACTAGTGAAAGTAGAGCGTGAACAACAAAAAGAAGCTCTACAATAACAGAAAGAAGCTCTCCAGATAAAGGAACGTGAGGCTGCCCTAAAGAAAGAAGAACAGGAACGCGAGGCTGCCCTTAAGAGAGAAGAACAGGAACGCGAGGCGGCCCTAAAGGAACGCGAGGCGGCCCTAAAAGAACGCGATGCTGCCCTACAACGTGAGCGTGAGAGGGAACAGCTTGAAGCAAGAAAACGTCACCTGGAGATGCAACGTGAGCACGATAAGAAGCAAGCTGATAGTGTTCTAGACTACCGTCGACAAGAACTCACCTTGGAAACTACACACCACACTCAGCGCCAACAAGCTACAGCCAGTCTTCCAGTAAGCTTCAATGTCTCCCAGGCAAGTAAGTTAATGCCACCATTCGTTGAGACAGAGATAGATGTGTTTTTTACTACTTTTGAGGCCCTAGCTAAAAGACTTACCTGGCCTGAAGATCAATGGTCTACCCTTCTCAGAGTGCATCTCACAGGTAGAGCTGCAGTTACTCTCAGTACCTTAGCGTCTGAGAATGACTACCAGACCCTGAAGCAAGCAGTTTTAGACGCCTACTTTCTCTCCATCGAAAGCTACAGACGAAATTTCCGTGATTATCTAAAGGCAAGTACCACCACCTATTTAGAATTTGCCAATACTAAGAAAAGATATTTCATGAAATAGCTGGAAAGAGCCCATGTCTTTACATTTTCAGAACTAGTCAACCTCATTCTAGTTGAGGAATTCTTTAGACGTGTTCCCTCTTCTATCCGTCTATACTTAGCAGACAAAGAGGAAACCGATCTCATCAGATGTGCGAAGTCGGCTGACACCTACAGTCTTATACACAGGTTAATAGCTGACACATCTTCCAGTAAGAAGTCTTGGTCTAGTTATGACAAAGTGAGTACCGATCAGGCGAGCTCTCAATTATATTGTAGGTATTGCAAGCTCTATGGACATAACATAGATAAATGTGGAAAAGCCCTATACAAAGGCTATAGTGAAACTCCTAAACCCAAACCGACTCCTTCTAAGTCCGGTAAGCCTGTGATGAATGTTGGTGTTTCTGTTAATGATCTTTCTCTCTTCAGCAAACACCTGTACCCTGGAACTGTCTCTGCCAACAGCACAGATTCGGAGGGATGTTTCAAATTGAAGATCTTGAGGGACACAGCGGCTCTTCAGTCAATAATATTGAAATCGGCTGTGCCTAACATCACCTACACCGGGGAGACGGTCCTTATCACTGACCTCATTGCTACCACTCCGTATCCACTCGCCAGAGTCCACCTGGATTGTCCTTTCGTGACCGGTGAAGTCCAAGTCGCCATCAGGGTTACAACCATGGGTTACGCCATGTCAGGGGTACAACTTCTCCTGGGCAACGACTTGGCAGAAGATCTGCAACCTTCCAACTTGATCATCATGGACAAACCCAGGTATGTGACTCTGTAGTGGAAAACCCCATCTTGAAGTATGTTCCAGCAGAGGTCCAAGAGAGTGATGAAGTCTCTCCTCCGGTTTTGTTGACAACCCGTGCGCAAGCTGCACGCCCGCAACCAGCGGACTCTACTGCCACAGCTGTCCCTCAGGACCATCAGAATCTACCACCGAATCTTACTATGTTGGAGTTCCGTAAGTTACAAAGGGAGGATCCTACATTAACACCATTATTCTTCCAGGCCGAGACTCAATCTGATAGTATTCCTGG
This sequence comes from Procambarus clarkii, assembly GCF_020424385.1. Taxonomy (NCBI): domain Eukaryota; kingdom Metazoa; phylum Arthropoda; class Malacostraca; order Decapoda; family Cambaridae; genus Procambarus; species Procambarus clarkii. The sequence continues at coordinate 18,407 of NW_025566445.1, forward strand.
GTTCTTTATAGAGAACCAATTGCTCTACAGCAGGTACCGATCCAGTAAACTAACGGAGGATGACGATTGGGCTAACGTCGACCAACTAGTAGTTCCCACCAGCCTACGGCCCGATATTCTACACCTGGCCCATGGAGCGCTTTCTCACTACGGTTTTAATAAAACCTATCACGGAATCAGACAAGACTACTACTGGCCAGGTATGATTAAGGATATAAAAAGTTATGAACAACAGTGTCATACATGTCAGATGGCAGGAAAACCTAACATTCCGATTCCTAAGGCTCCTTTAATTCCTATCCCGGTACCTTCGGAACCTTTCCACAGACTCATCATAGACTGTGTTGGTCCTCTACCCCGGACCAGTTCTGGCAACGCTTATATACTAACCATCCTGTGTCCAACCACCAGATTTCCCATAGCAGTTCCTGTAAAGAACATTACGGCTGCTACGGTGGTGAAACAACTATTGAAGATCTTTACTCAATACGGATTTCCTCGGGAGATTCAAAGTGACTGTGGCACCAAATCACCAGCGATCTCTTCAAGAAGACACTGGAAGAACTCAACATCACTCAGGTATTGTCCAGCCCCTATCATCCTGCTTCACAGCGTTCTCTTGAACGTAGTCACCAAACGATAAAATCGATTGACATCATCTTCATGTGCATTTTCAGACGTCTCCCAAATGAATCTCTAGGAGTATCTCCTTATGAGATGCTCTACGGACGTAAGTGCTGTACTTCTCTTAAAGCTTTTAAGGACTCTATACGTAATGCCACCTTCAGTGACCCTCAGAATGTGCCCCAGTTTCTTCAAAACTTAAAGCACATTCTAGAGAGAATACGTAAATTTGCTAATGATAATTTATTGAAAGCTCAAGATAGGATGAAGACTCATTTTGACAAACGCAGCAAAATCAGGAAATTTAAAACAGGAGACTTCGTGTTGGCATATTTTCCGATCCCTGGTTCTCCATTGCAAAATAAGTTTTCAGGACCCTTCCGCATGAAGGAGTGCAGAAACAACCACAACTACGTTCTTGAGACTCCAGATAGGCGACGGAGGACTTAGTTGTGCCACGTCAATCTTTTGAAGGAGTATAAAGGTATTCCCCCCACTGTGCTAATATCTCTCTCCCCTTTTCTAGATCCATACCTCCACAGTGAGACCTTCCCTGCGTTTCCTCCTGAAAGCACTAACTCTGAGTCAGTGCCTTCCAACTCGGAAATCCTTACTGATCTTCCTATATATTTACTGGACTGTAATAGTGCTCCTCTCAACAAAGTTCTTCAAGAACATCAGAAGTTGTTCAGCGATGATAACCAATAACCGTTAGAGTGCCTCAGGGCAGCATCTTGGGACCTCTTCTATTTCTTATATACATCAATGATCTGCCTAATGTCTCTAACATTCTGAAACCTAT
>NW_025566446.1:0-16927 GCF_020424385.1 Procambarus clarkii
TCCTTCCCCCTCCCAACCTCTCAACCTCTATCTGACTCCCAACCTTACGCTATCTCCCAACCCCTCTATGCCCTCCCTAATCTTCAGACCCAGTATGCCCTTCCTACTCCAGACCTACCTACCCAGGCCCTACCCCAGACCCTCCTACCTACCTTCCTAGAAGCCCAGCCCCCAGTAGCCCCCAAGCACCCCTCCTGAACTCTTTCACCCCCCATACACCCCCCCCCGGACCCCCCCAGACACCCCCGGATCCCCCCGGACATCCCCCGGACCCTCCCCGCCCCCAGTCATCCCCCAGACACCCCCCAGATCCCCCAGATCCCCCCTGCCCCCAGTCACCCCCCAGACATCCCCCAGATCCCCCCAGACCCCCAGAGAAAGGGAGAACTCTAGTACAAGAGTTTCCATGAAGAATCTCAAGGTTTGGTACACCAATGCTGATGGGGTATCTAATAAAGCAGAAGAGATAAAAGAAAGAGTGAGTGAAGCAGATCCTGACATAGTTGCAATTGTGGAAACCAAAATTAATGACATGATCTCAGATGCAATCTTTCCTGAAGGGTACCAGGTGATACGAAAGAGAGGACACAGAGACAGGGAGGGGGAGTAGCACTCCTAATAAAGCGGAAATGGAAGTTTGAAGACCTGGGAAATCGACTTACCAATGAGTGCACAAGCTTCATACATGGAACTCTGACAGTAGATGGGAGGAAGATTGTGATCTTGGTAATCTACAATCCCCCACCAAACAGTAGAAGACCCAGGCTGGAGTATGATGACAACAACAAAGCATGTATAGATGAACTCCAGAAGGCAGCAACACTAGCCCACAGAATGAGAGCGAAGCTGCTGATCATGGGGGACCTAAATCATGGAGAGATAAATTGGGAATCAAGGAATCCCCATGGAGGGGACGAAACGTGGGGAGCAAAATTAGTAGATGTTATAGACAGGAATTTCCTGACACAACATGTGAAGGAAGACACAAGGGAAAGAGGAGGAGATGCACCGAGCCTATTAGACCTGATTTTCACCCAGAACGTAGAAGATATCGAGAATTTAGAGCACGAAATACCTCTAGGGGCCAGTGACCATTATGTCCTAGTCTTTGACTACTTGATGGAATTCAAACTTATGACCATGGGACAAGAGATCTGGGAAAGGAGAGCTGACTACAGGAAAGAGGACTACATGAGGATAAGGGACTATCTGGGTGAAGTGCAGTGGGAGGAAGAAATTAGAGGAAAAACAGTCCAAGATATGATGGACCTAGTCATATAGAAATGCAAGGAGGCCGAAGAGAGATTTATACCAACGGTAAAGGGAAAAAATAAGAAGGAATATAATAACCCATGATTTAATAGACAGTGTCAGGAAGCAAAAATGGCCAGCAGGCGGGAGTGGAGGAAGTACAGAAGACAAAGAACAGAGGACAACAGAAGCAGATACAACAGAGCTAGGAACGATTACATTAACATAAGACGAACATCGGAAAGGGACTATGAGAACGATATTGCAATCAAAGCGAAAAAAACAACCTAAGTTACTACACAGTCATATAAGAAGAAAAATGTCGGTGAACGACCAAGTGACAAGACTAAGGAAGACAGAGGGGGCATATACTGAAAGTGACAAGGAAATCTGCGAGGCACTGAATGCCAGTTTCCATGGAGTGTTCACTACCGAGCCTGAGCAGCTCCCATTGTTGGAAGGGGTTACCCTAGATGAAAGACTATCAGATATAGATGTGACAGCAGAGGAGGTAATGAAACAGTTGACTACTCTAGATGAAACTAAAGCAGTTGGACCAGACAAAGTATCACCGTGAATACTAAAAGAAGCAGCACAGGCCCTCAGCGTGCCTCTGGCAATGATCTTTAATGAGTCACTTATGTCAGGAGAATTGCCCAGTTGCTGGAAGAAGGCAAATGTCGTGCCGATCTTCAAGAAAGGTGATAGGGAGGAGGCACTTAACTATAGACCTGTATCACTGACAAGCATCCCCTGTAAAATACTGGAAAGAATAATTAGGCTACGACTGGTTGCACACCTGGAGAACATTAGGTTTGTGAACAAACATCAACATGGGTTCTGGACAGGGAAATCGTGCCTAACAAACCTTCTGGAATTCTATGATAAAATAACGAGGATAAGACAGGACAGAGATGGTTGGGCAGACTGCATATTTCTGGACTGCCAAAAAGCCTTTGATACAGTACCGCACATGAGACTGCTGTTCAAGCTCGAGCGGCAGGCGGGGGGGGGGGGGAAAGGTCCTAGCATGGATAAGGAACTACCTAACAGGAAGGAGCCAAAGAGTTACGGTAAGGGGCGAGAAGTCGGACTGGCGAACAGTAACAAGTGGAGTACCACAAGGATCGGTGCTGGGACCAATTCTATTTCTTGTATATGTTAACGACATGTTTACAGGCGTAGAGTCCTACATGTCGATGTTTGCGGATGATGCAAAGTTGATGAGAAGAGTTGTAACAGATGAGGATTGCAGGATCCTCCAAGAGGACCTGAACAGATTGCAGAGATGGTCAGAGAAATGGCTACTAGAATTCAACACGAGCAAATGTAAAGTTATGGAAATGGGACTAGGAGATAGGAGACCAAAGGGACAGTACACAATGAAGGGGAACAGCCTACCTGTAACGACGCGTGAAAGAGACCTGGGGTGGACGTAACACCTAATCTATCTCCTGAAGCACATATTAATAGGATAACGACAGCAGCGTACTCTACACTGGCAAAAGTTAGAACATCATTCAGAAACCTTAGTAAGGAGGCATTTAGGGCGCTTTACACTGCCTACGTAAGGCCAGTCTTAGAGTATGCCGCCTCATCATGGAGTCCCCATCTGAAGAAGCATATAATGAAACTGAAAAAGGTTCAGAGGTTTGCAACGAGACTCGTCCCAGAGCTACGAGGGATGGGGTATGAGGAGCGCCTGAGGGAACTGTGCCTTACTACACTAAAAAGAAGAAGGGAGAGGGGGAACATGATAGGAACGTATAAGATACTCAGAGGGATTGACAGAGTGAACATAGACGAAATGTTCACACGGAATAGTAACAGAACGAGAGGACATGGATGGAAGCTTGAAACTCAGATGAGTCACAGAGATGTTAGGAAGTTTTCTTTTAGCGTGAGAGTAGTGGGAAAATGGAATGCACTTCAGGAACAGGTTGTGGAAGCAAATACTATTCATAATTTTAAAACCAGGTATGATAGGGAAATGGGACAGGAGTCATTGCTGTAAACAACCGATGCTCGAAAGGCGGGATCCAAGAGTCAATGCTCGATCCTGCAGACACAACTAGGTGAGTACAACTAGGTGAGTACACACACACACACACACACACACACACACACACACACACACACACACACACATATACATTTGTGTTGTGTGAGGCCAATGGCTGGGTGTCGATGGCTGAACAGACAGCACGCTGTATGCCAGATCCTTTGGTCCCGGGTTCGATCCTGGGCGCCGGCGAGAAACAATGGGCAGAGTTTCTTTCACCCTAATGCACCTGTTATTTAGCAGTAAATAGGTACCTGGGAGTTAGTCAGCTGTCACGGGCTGCTTCTTGTGGTGTGTGTGTGGTGTGGAAAAAAAAGTAGTTAGTAACAGTTAATTGATAGTTGAGAGGCGGGCCGAAAGAGCAGAGCTCAACCCCCGCAAGCACAACTAGGTGAATACAACTAGGTGATTACACACATACATATACACACACACACACACATATACACACACACACACACACACACACACACACACACACACACACACACACACACACACACACACACACACACACACACACACACACACACACACACACATATGCACACAATCCCCGGACCAAACAGTTAAAGGTCCAGGCAATCGTATGAGGAAAACATTAAACAATGTATAGATGAACTGCAGAGGGCAGCAACAACAGCTCACAGAGTGAAAGCGAAACTGCTGGTCATGGTGGACCTAAAACATATAGAAATCAATTGGGAATCAAGGAATCCCCCATTTCAGGGAGGGAAAGTGGGGAACAAAGTTAGTGGACGTTATAGACAGGAATTTCCTAACACAGCATGTGAAGGAAGACAGAAGGAAAAGAAAATGGGATTCACCGAGCCTATTAGACCTGATTTTCTCCCAGAACGAAGAATATAGAGAATTTGGAACATGAAATACCTCTAGGAGTCAGAAACCATTGTGTCCTAGTTTTTGACTATGTGATGGAACTTAAATTATGACCACAGGAAATGAGGTTTGGGAAAGGAGAGTTGACTACAGGAAAGGGGATTACAGGAGGATTAGGGAATATCTGGGAGAAGTTCAGTGGGAGAAAGAAATTAGAGAAAAACAGTGCAAGATATGATGGGCCAAGTCATAAGGAAATGCAAGGAGGCCGAAGGGAGAGATTTATACCAACAGTAAAGGAAAAAGGTAGGGGGGAATATAATAACCCAAGGTTTAAAAGACCGTGTCAAGAAACAAAAATGAGAAACAGGAGGGAGTGGAGGAAATACAGAAGATGAAAAATAGGTCACAACAGGATTAGTTGCAACAGATTTAGGAACGATTACATTAACACAAGAAGAGTATCGGAAAGAAATTATGGAGAACGATGTTATGATCAAAGTGAAAGAGCAACCTAAATTACTACATAGGCCTTTAATTAGGACAATTTCGGTGAATGACCCAGGGAAACTATGAAGGGAAACTACCCAGGGAATGACTATGGAAACCAGAAGAGGCATATACAGAGGGTGACAAGGAAACCTGCGAGGCACTGAATGCCAGTTTCCATGGAGTGTTCACAACCGATCCTGAGCAGCTCCCATTGTTAGAAGAGATGAACCTAGCTGAGAGACTAACAGATATAGAGATGACAGCAGAGGGGAGTAATGAAACAGCTGACCCAAACTAGATGCAACTAAAGCATGTTGACCACACCAAGTATCACAGTGGATAATAAAAATGGTCCTTCAGCGTGCCGCTGGCAAGGATCTTTAATGAGTCACTTATAACGGAAGTCACTTATAATTACAACTTATAATTCAGACTGTGACTGAATTAAACTCACAGCGGTTGCTGTGACTTCTTCCAGCAACTGCAAAGGCAGTTGCTAAAAGAAGGCAAATGTGGTACCAATTTTCAAGAAATGGGATAAGGAGGAGGCACTTAACTGCAGACCTGTATCACTGACAAGCATCCCCTCCAAAATACCTAAAAGAATAATCAGGCTAAGATTTGTGGCAAACCTAGAGAACATTAGGTTTGTAAACAAACACCAACATGGGTTCAGGGGAAGGGAAATCATGCCTAACAATCCCTTTGGAATTCTGTGATAAAGTTACATGAATAAGGCAGGACAGGGAAGGATGGGCACACTGCATATTTATGGGTTGTCAAAAGTTCTTTGATGCAATACCGCACAGGAGACTGCTATTCAAACTCAACTTAAGAGGCAGGCGGGAGTAGTGGAAAGGCCCTAACATGGGTAAGGAACTACCTAACAGGAAGGAGCCAGAGTGTAACAGAAAGGGGCGAGAAGTCGGACTAGCGAACAGTAACGAGTGGAGTACCTCAATGATCGGTGTTGGGACCAGTTATATTTCTAATATACGTAAATGACAAAATACTTTCCTAAAATATTTTGCCTAAAGCGCGAACATGGTCAGATATAAAGCATAATGCTCTTGGCCTCCAGGTGCCATTAGAACACTATACAGCTACTGCTAGTGAAGCCTTTCCTAAAGTATTTTCCCCTCGATTGGTAGAATCAACAATTGCAAGCAGACAAACGGTGGATGAATTACCTGTGAATTCTGGGGTTAATAATAAGTTTACAGACACCTATCTGGAATTCATCATAAAGGGGGTGAACGGTCAGCTGGTGGATTTATCATCCATAGCTTTGGAGTTGTCTATTGATCTAACTGAAGAAGACAGAACAACACCTTTTGAAGGTGCTAAATACGTTTCGTTAATGAATGGATTGTCGCAAACTCTATTCAAATCCGTAATTGTGTATTTAAACGAAACAGTAGTTTAAACCAGCTCATTATTCTCATTCTGGTCATACATAAAGTTATTATCTAGGATTTCGGAGTGTAAGGGCGGGCGCTATGATAAACTGTCTCAGTTTTTTAACCGTATCGATCCTGGAAAAATTGAAGCCGGTTATTTCACTATAGCTCAGCTGGAGAGAAGCAGCAGATGACTGACATGAAAACGCACGGTGTGAATACCTGTTTTAAACTAATGTTGGATGTCACATCTGTTAGTGAATACGTTTTGGATAATGTGGACATTAGGGTGCACCTCGAACTTCAACCCGATAAATGGCTTATACTTCACGATAATGAATATACCAATTTTAAATATAATATCAAGTCTACACATCAATGGGTGGATCAGGTATTACCTTATCCTGAAGGATTAATAGACATTGATAGTCATGGTGCAGAACAACTCTCCTATTGCGTATACTTTTAATAAAACTTTATACAAAACATATATATTGGGTACAGGTTAGCGCACGATAACAATAGACCAACCGTGGGGTACTGTTATACCAGAACATTTATATATGATCATCCATGATATGGAGGCTGAGTCTGAGGCATATAATCGCAACCCGCTTTATTTGGAAAACTGTGAGCTTAGTAAAGTATTAATATTGCAGAATAGCATTAATATTGTCAATTTAGGGTGTGACTTCCCTCATAACTGTGGCAAGTTGTATTACACAGCATTACAAGCCTTAGGCTTCGATGAAGACAATATATTGTCTTATGATACATATGTGAATGGTGGAAACATACTAGTCTTTAATTTACAACCTGAGGACATAGATGACACCATCCAGATTGAAAAGAGTGGTGTTCTACGGATCGCTTTGGAATTTGCGGTGTGGTGGGATATAAACTCATTCTAGTTTATGGGTCTACAACAGGGGTGATCAGCATTAACGCCGAACGTCACGTTATTTGTGATAGGCGAGGATAAATGTTAATATGAATTGTTTGGAAATAAATGAGACTATCAGAAGTAATTTCGGTGGTAAGGTGAGCTATCTACGATGTTTCCTAGCTGATTATGAAAGGAAAATAGTGAAAAAAAACGCTTAAAAAAGACCTGTGATGTTCATAATCAACACTCTGGAGTCTGGTTCTCGTAATAAAATGGGGCATTGGTTAACATTCTATATAAATACTGATGTAGGCAGAAGCAAGATAGTTGTACTAGACAGCTACGCCAATCCCGCAATGGGAACATATTCAACTTATTTCGAAGAGTTTATGTTCTTTCCAAGACTATGACTTATATATTATGAAGAAAAGGATTCAATCCCTGAATAGTTACTTCTGTGGGAATTACACCGTTTATTTTGTCTATTATTTTTCCAGACTAACCTTAGAGGTTGCCTTCCTTCACTTTGATGAAGCATTTAAATATGGTAAATTTCGCAAGAATGACGAAAAAGTGTTGAAATTCACCTATGCTCAGATGAAAATGCCGAGGTATGTAAGCAAACATTCTGCTTAAATGGCATTGATGAGTGTGAAACGTTGTGTGACGAAGTTGACTAGATAATAGTGCGGTGAGTAATACTTTATGTTAGGATTGAATGATGAACATAATAATAATGACTATTTATTTTACAACATTAACAACAAAAACTCATAACCTTTTTTCCATGCTACAGATTGATTGGTTGACTACGATGTCAAGAAGGTTCAATGGACCAGACGAATGCCTCTCCTCCATCTGCCTACTAGCTAATCTACCAAAGAAGTAGTCTTATTATCATCATTATTATTATTATCGTTGTAAATCGCTTAAGTGTTTAATAGAGAATAAAATTACATACTGTGTTTTACTTTTTGCCTCATTTATGGTGGACTAAGGAAATGTGAAGTGGGGAATTGTCAAGTAATAGATAACTGTCACCTACATGGAAAGGGAATGAGGGGAAGGGGAGGGGGAGGGTGCAATACACGACACCTCCTTAACCCTCAAACTGCTAGGGTTCCAAATGGATTTAACACCTACAGGCGCAAAAAAAAAAAAATCCAAAATATTCTTTCCTTTAGAAGTGTTCATTTTTTGTTCCCTGATCACAGAAAAAATAACAAAAAAAAGGTGGCATATTTTAGCCGCAATAGGGTAGGGAAGTGTGGTAAAAAAGGGACGTTGACAGAGCCTTCGCCAGACAAGGTCTACTCCGCTCGAACTGTCAGGCGGCAGTTGCCACAAATATATTATCACCTAATTATTTCAATGTCTCTGATTGATTTTTTTTTTTTTTTTGCAGTAATATTATTCAATAGAGAGAATTGTGATATATTTTCATAATAAAATGTGTGAACCATCGTTGTACTCAAAATTATGGTGTGCATATTAGTGATTCAATTATTATGTTCATAAAACAATAAACAAATAGTTTTGCTGTTATTACACTATATACACAGGTTATATATAAGTATCTGCATGTTTTGCTCACCATAACGAACCACTAAGTTGGTATTGTGAGTTAAAATGCAACGAGGAGTGACAGATACACACCGGCCAGCCACTCCCTCCCTCAACAACACCTCACTCGCCCTCATTCTCCTCTCACAATATTGTTTTTGCATTTATTCACTATACACGGACGTTATATATACGTATTTACATGTTTTGTTCACCATAACTGTACATTTAAGCTTGTATGGTGAGTAAAGGCACAAAGACATTGCTACTCACACAGTCAGCTGGTGGCAGCCGCCCTCAAGGCCAGACCCCACTAATATTTCTCCTTCAACAATATTGTTTGTGGTGTTATTACGCTATATACACACATTATATATAAGTATCTACCTGTTTTATTCACAATACTGTCATGTTCACAGAAAATGGTACCATCCGTTTTCTATGTGCGGCAGCTCAGACGCCGAGAGAGGTAAACAAGAGCGTACAGGACGCCCGCCAAGCCTGGTAGCTACTAGTCATGTAATCAGTTTAAGTATTAAAGTCAGTAACCAAGCAATGGCTTTATATCAACCCTACAACCAAGACTTTCTCAGTAACACACAACACAACATTGGCGACGAGGATGAACTGTGAACGCAGGTAATTGTTCAGCTTAAAACACGAGAGAGAAGCATGCTGTCTCACGCCCGGAGGAGGAGGGAAGTCGTGCTGTCTCACGCCTGGAGGAGGAGGGAAGTCGTGCTGCCTCACGCCCGGAGGAGGAGGGAAGTCGTGCTGTCTGTGAGCACCATACCCGATGCTGTATGCTAACCAATGCTGTGTGCTAACCAATGCTGTGTGCTAACCAATGCTGTGTGCCACCCAAGCTGTGCTGACTGAAGCTGTGTACTGAGAAATCTGCGATCCATGTCGGCCGACGCTGTGTACGAAACGACGCTTTGATACTGTATACAAAACCCGATGTTATGTATACGAAACGCGCTCCGTGCTGCAATTCTTCATGCTGTGAACTGACTGCTGTACCAACTGCTGCCAACTGCTGTACCAACTGCTGCGCCAAATGCTGCCAACTGCTGTACCAACTGCTAACAACTGCTGTGCCAACTGCTGTGAGTAGGAACAACACATGTACACAAGGGCTAGGTAAGAAGTCAGTTGCTGCTGTATTGTGCTCTGCTGTGAACTTTTGCATTAAAGTGCTTGTGTGCTTTGCAAAATTAGAGTAATTACAGTGAATTCTTAACTAACATATACAGTGCAGTAAGTGTTTAATATTCTGAGGAACATTTAAGTGATAAGTTTACTTTTATACAGTAAAAAATTGCAAATATACCTCAGTTTCCTGCATTTGATCCTGACTGTGACCAGACAAATCTGTCACAGAGGAGGGTCAAATGGCTTAAAAGGTTTGAAAATTTGCTGATAGTTTCAGACATCAAAGTGCTGAAAGAAAGCGTGCCTTTCTACTTCATTATGCAGGTGATAGAGTTTGTGACATCTTTGACACTCTGAAAGACACTGGTGGTGCCAAAGATTATGACACTGCCAAAGCCAAACTAACAGAGCATTTCAAACCAAGGCAAAATACTGCAATGGAAATTATGCATTTCAGGAGAGCAAAACAACTCTCTAATGAAACCGTTGATCAATACCACACACGTCTGCAGGGTTTAGCAGCCCATTGTGAGTTTGCTGATGTTGACAAAGAAATCAAACAGCAAATAATTGAATCATGCACATCTACACGTCTTCGTCGAAGAGCTAAAGAACTTGTTGATGATGAAAGTTCTCTTACCTAGATACTGGATATGGCTCGTCGAATGGAAGATGTTGCACGTGATGCTCGTGTCATGGAGTGCAGTGCCAACAACGGTTCTGCCACTGTTACTAACAGTGATGAGGTACGTAAGGTTCAGGGAGGACACCGTGATCAAAGAAGATATCATGCCAAACCTAACAGCAAATTGAGCCGAAAACCACATCACAAATGGGGTCAAGGAACAATACTCAAGCAGTCACAACGACCCACATCAGAGGGTGTCAACAATAAATGTTACAATTGTGGAGGAGACTACCCACACCAAGATAATGTTTGTCCTGCTCAAGGTAAGAAGTGCTATGAGTGTGGAAAACTAGGTCATTTTGGTGCTATGTGTCGTTCCGCACTCAAGAAACCACAGTCAGTGAATAAAAGCACTGTACGAGGATCAGGTCATAGGGGTCGAGGTGGTAACAGCAATATTGCACCTCATATCCAAAATGTTAATAATGTACAAGACAACATTTCATTACAACGAGTTTCAGATGACAGTGAATGTGATTATATTTATGGAGTACAAGCACTCACAGAATGGAATGATCTCCCAAACAACCCAGAGACTATAGTATACATTGCTGGTATTTGTCTCAAAGTTCTCATTGACACTGGATCAAACATTGACACCATTGCTGAGTGCCACTATGAGAAATTTAAAAAAACAGTTCCCAAAGCTTGAGAACTGTAATGGCAAAGCCACTGCCTATGGTTCAAAGGTAGCCTTGCCAGTGATTGGAACTTTCACTACAGAGATCAAGTCAAAGAGTACAATGCTCATTACTACATTCCATTTTGTTAGGAATGCAAAGGAGTCTCTACTCAGTTACAAGACTTCAACCAAATTGGAGCTACTTTAGCTGTCTAATGCTTTAGCAGTGGAATCTGCAAACAATGTTGATGCTATTGTTGCTGAATTTTTTGATCGATTTGAACCAGTGGATTGTTCTACTGATAGCAAAGTTCATCTGCACATCAACCCAGATGTAATTCAAGTTGCCGAGGAATATGTACACTCTGCACCCTGTGATGCAGTCCCTAAGGCTTTCACTCTTGATGAAATCCGTACTGCAACCCTAGAGGATCCAACTCTGCAAGCAACAGTGGATGCATTGACGAAGAAAAAGTTTCCACGCATCCCACCCTCAGGAGTTATGTCCCCGCCACTCTTTACCACTCTGAAAGCAAGGTGAGGGTTGGCCCTCCTCCACTCCCCCCTCCCATCTTTACAAAAACTATTACGGGTCATTCCCACCCCTCATTTGCTGTTGTGACCTCCTACCATGTACATCCCTAGACTCCGACATGAAAACTAATCACCTGCGGATGAAGATATTGGAGACCCACGCCACAGGCAGAGAATTTGTAAAATATATATATATATACACTTCACTACATAAAACAGACACGAGAATGAGAGACCTGCACTATCAGTCAAAGCTGTCGTCCGCTCCCCTTCCCCTATTCTCCTTCACGTGCACTACCCCTAACCAGGGCCCCCCCCCCCCATCTTTAAAGCTCGGTCTCCTACACCCCTACACAACCATGCCTAATAAGCCAAGGAAGGGCCTAACCCCCCCCTCTACGCTACCTAACTTAACCTAACCCTTCAACATATTGACCCTACATATTTCTGTTACTTTCAAAAAAACTTATTATGCATATATACTATATATATATATATATATATATATATATATATATATATATATATATATATATATATATATATATATATATGTCGTACCTAGTAGCCAGAACGCACTTCTCTGCATACTATGCAAGGCCCGATTTGCCTAATAAGCCAAGTTTTCATGAATTAGTTGTTTTTCGACTACCTAACCTACCTAACCTAACCTAACCTAACCTACCTTTTTCGGCTATCTAACCTAACCTATAAAGATAGGTTAGGTTAGTTAGGTAAGGTTAGTTAGGTTCGGTCATATATCAACGTTAATTTTAACTCCAATAAAACAAAATTGACCTCATATATAATGAAATGGGTAGCTTTATCATTTCATAAGAAAAAAATTTGAGAAAATATATTATTTCAGGAAAACTTGGCTTATTAGGCAAATCGGGCCTTGCATAGTAGGCCGAGAAGTGCGTTCTGGCTACTAGGTACGACATATATATATATATATATATATATATATATATATATATATATATATATATATATATATATATATATATATATATATATATTTACACACGATTAACTCTACGGGACATACTCATACATATTCATCTACTACTACTTTTATTGATCACCTGGGCACCTCACCTATTTCTATATTTACACTTTTACCTACAGTGACACACACCCCTGCTCCCCCCCCCCCCCCCCCCCGGTGACACACAACCACCGTGCGATACCTGACACGCGCTGCCACGCACGCCCAGTGTCCTCCCAGAATCCCCAGGAGATGTAGACCACGCATCTACCTGCTTCAGGGGTGCAATTGCACACCTGTTGCAGGGCTCGCGCACGGTCTGTCTCAATTTTCGTTTCTAGGGAAACTACCTACCTGTGACGATTCGAGAAAGAGACTCCTGGGAGTAGACGTAACACCTAATCTAACTCCTGAGGCACATATTAATAGGATAACGATAGCAGTGTACTGTACACAGGGAAAAGTTAGATAATCATTTGGAAACCTAAGTAAGGACGCATTTAGGGAGCTTTACACTGCCTAAGTGAAGTCAGTCTTAGAGTATGCCTCCCCATCATTGAGCCAACCATTTGAAAAAACACACAAGGAAACTGGAAAAAGTTCAGAAGTTTGCGACAAGGCTCATCCTAGAGTTACAAAGGATGGGATATGAAGAGCGCCTGAAGGAACTGAACTTGATGACACTAAAAAAAGAAGGAAGAGAAGGGGGGATATGATTGGAACATATAAAATACTCAGGGTGTTTGACAGAGTGGAAATAGATGAAATGTTCCCACTGAATACTAACAGAACAAGGGGACATGGATGAATGGTGAAAAATCAGATGAGTCACTGAGATGTTGAGAAGTTTTCTTTTAGTGTGATAGTAGTGGAAAAATGAAATGAACTTAAGGATCAGGTTGTGGAAGCAAATTCTATTTAATGAGTTTGTCAATGCTCGATCCAAGAGTCAATGCTCAATACTTCAGGCAAAAATAGGCTATTGTTGGAATCAAGCAGGACACATGAATGAGGGAAGGGGATGGTCCGTCAATACTGGATCTAATATTCACTAGAAAAGAATTGGTGATATTTTACATCTAGTATCTCCCTTCCTTGGCAAAGAGGGACTATATTCAGTTGAAACTAAATGTGCTTTGAAATATAATCTAGAAGAAAATGGGGAGATTGAAACAGTTAATAAACTTGATTTAAAAAAGAGGACACTCTGGGGAACTTAATAAATTCTTAAATTAATTTATTTAGACACTTGCTGCTAGGCAAGGAAGTAAATGAGATGCATTCCCAATTTTATGAAATATATGATGAAGGAACACAAACAATCTTATCAAAATTGAGATGCAGAACCAGAAAACAGGAATGGTTCAACAGAAATTGTGAGAGGGCCAGAGAAGAAAAGCCAACAAAATTGGTTCAGTATAGGAAGAGGCTTAACCTTCAAACATGCCAGCTCTTCAAGCAGCAAAAAACACACAGCATTGAGGCGAGAGGCAGAAAGAAACTTTGAGAAATATATATATATATATATATATATATATATATATATATATATATATATATATATATATATATATACGAATAAGCCTGAATGGTCCCCAGGAATATATGCGACTGAAAAATCACACCCCAGAAGTGACTCGAACCCATACTCCCAGGAGCAACGCAACTGGTATCTACAGGACGCCTTAATCGTGATGGTCAAGTGGATCAGTCATATATATATATATATATATATATATATATATATATATATATATATATATATATATGTCGTACCTAGTAGCCAGAATGCACCTTTCAGCCTACTATGCAAGGCCTGATTTGCCTAATAAGCCAAGTTTTCTTGAATTAATATATTTTCTCTAATTTTTTTCTTATGAAATGATAAAGGTATGCATTTCATTATGTATGAGGTCAATTTTTTTTATTGGAGTTAAAATTAACGGAGATATATGACCAAACCTAACCAACCCTACCTAACCTAACCTACCATATCTTTATAGGTTAGGTTCGGTTAGGTAGCAGAAAAAGTTAGGTTAGGTTAGGTTAGGTAGGTTAGGTAGTCGAAAAAACATTAATTCATGAAAACTTGGCTTATTAGGCAAATCAGGCCTTGCATAGTAGGCTGAGAAGTGCGTTCTGGCTACTAGGTACGACATATATATATATATATATATATATATATATATATATATATATATATATATATATATATATATATATATATATATATATATATATATATATATATATATATATATATATATGTCGTACCTAGTAGCCAGAACGCACTTCTCAGCCTACTATGCAAGGCCAAATTTGCCTAATAAGCCAAGTTTTCATGAATAAATTGTTTTTCGACTACCTAACCTACCTAACCTAACCTAACCTAACTTTTTCAGCTACCTAACCTAACCTAACCTATAAAGATAGGTTAGGTTAGGTTAGGTAGGGTTGGTTAGGTTCGGTCATATATCTAAGTTAATTTTAAGTACAATAAAAAAAAATAACCTCATACATAATGAAATGGGTAGCTTTATCATTTCATAAGAATAAAATTAGAGAAAATATTTTAATTCAGGAAAACTTGGCTTATTAGGCAAATCCGGCCTTGCATAGTAGGCCGAGAAGTGCGTTCTGGCTACTAGTTACGACATATATATATATATATATATATATATATATATATATATATATATATATATATATATATATATATATATATATATATATATATATATATCGTACCTAGTAGCCAGAACGCACTTATCAGCCTACTATGCAAGGCCAGACTTGCCTAATAAGCCAAGTTTTACTGAATTAATATATTTTCTCTAATTATTTTCTTATGAATGATAAAGCTACCCATTTCATTAGGTATGAGGTCAATTTTTTTTTATTGGAGTTAAAATTAACGTAGATATATGACCGAACCTAACCAACCCTACCTAACCTAACCTAACCTATCTTTATAGGTTAGGTTAGGTTAGGTAGTCGAAAAAGTTAGGTTAGGTTAGGTTAGGTAGGTTAGGTAGTCGAAAAAACATTAATTCATGAAAATTTGGCTTATTAGGCAAATCGGCCTTGCATAGTAGGCTGAGAAGTGCGTTCTGGCTACTAGGTACGACATATATATATATATATATATATATATATATATATATATATATATATATATATATATATTATATATATATATATATATATATAATATATATATATATATATATATCAAACCTAGTAGCCAGAACGCACTTCTCAGCCTACTATGCAAGGCCCGATTTGCGTAATAAGCCAAGTTTTCATGAATTAATTGTTTTTCGACTACCTAACCTACCTAACCTAACCTAACCTAACTTTTTCGGCTTCCTAACCTTCAAGATAGGTTAGGTTAGGTTAGGTTAGGTAGGGTTGGTTTAGGTTCGGCCATATATCTTCGTTAATTTTAACTCCAATAAAAAAAATTAACCTCGTACATAATGAAATGGGTAGCTTTATCATTTCATAAGAAAAAAATTGGAGAAAATATATTAATTCAGGAAAACTTGGCTTATTAGGCAAATCGGGCCTTGCAAAGTAGGCCGAGTACGACGTTCTGGCTACTAGGTACAACATATATATATATATATATATATATATATATATATATATATATATATATATATATATATATATATATATATATATATATATATATATATATATATATATATATATATATATATGTCGTACCTAGTAGCCAGAACTCACTTCTCAGCCTACTATTCAAGGCCCGATTTGCCTAATAAGCCAAGTTTTCCTGAATTAATATATTTACTATATATTTTTTCTTATGAAATGATAAAGCTACCCTTTTCACTATGTATGAGGTCAATTTTTTTATTGGAGTTAAAATTAACGTAGATATATGACCGAACCTAACCAACCCTACCTAACCTAACCTAACCTATATTTATAGGTAAGGTTAGGTTAGGTAGCCAAAAAAAGCTAGGTTAGGTTAGGTTAGGTAGGTTAGGTAGACGAAAAAACATTAATTCATGAAAACTTGGCTTATTAGGCAAATCGGGCCTTGCATAGTAGCTGAGAAGTGAGTTCTGGCTACTAGGTACGACATATATATATATATATATATATATATATATATATATATATATATATATATATATATATATATATATATAACTGAAAACTCACACCCCAGAAGTGACTCGAACCCATACTCCCACAACTGGTATGTACAGGGACGCCTTAATCCGCTTGACCATCACGACCGGACATAAGGAAGTGATAGCCGAGGCTATATGAACCACTTCCCCGCCGGCACTCGGATGGTAATCTTGGGCATAGCATTTTATCAAATCACCTCATTCTTTGGGGCACACGTGAGGAACACAAATGCAAACAAGCCTGAATGGTCCCCAGGACTATATACAACTGAAAACT